>JAODUG010016849.1:0-19555 GCA_027564795.1 Aphredoderus sayanus | reverse complement strand
GGCGTGTACCCCCCCCCCCCCCCCCCCCCCCCCAATGCCCCGCCCCGCCACTCACGTGCATGAGCAGGAGCTGCAGCTCGTTCTCAGCGATCCTCCGGCCGACACACTGCCGTGCACCGAAGCCGAACGCCAGCGAGCGGAACCCGGACCCCTCCGCTCCTCCCCCTCCCCCTCCTCTCTCCCCCGCCTCCCGGCTGCCCCACCGGCCGGGGTCAAAGCGATGCGGCTCCCCGAAGACCTCCCGACTCCTGCCCAGTGGGTAGAGGCACGCCTGGACCATCGTCTGGCCGGCAGAGGGGAGGGGTCAACATGCAGCCATGTTTGCTTTCATGTGTGTGTGTGTATGAAACAAGCAGACATTTGAGCTGTTGTAGGCAAACAGTACATGTCCATGTGTGTGTGTGTGATTGTGTGCGTGTCTGCATGTGTGTGCGTGTGTGTGTGTGTGTGTGTGTGTGTGTGTGTGTATATGAAACAAGAAGACATTTGTGGTTAAATAGACATGCATGTCCGTGTGCGTGTGTGTGTGCGTGTGTGTGTGCGCGCGCGTGTGCATGCGTCACATACATGCACACACTTACCCCAGCAGGAATGTGGTAGTTCTGGAGAACAATATCTTTGATTGGATACCTCTGCACTGTGATTCCCACCGGGTATAACCTTCAACATAATGAACACACACATACACCCTAGATTATTAGTAATCAGCAGCCATTGGTGGAGAACATCAGTTGACCACAGTGCCAGGCAGCTTCAACTGCCTCAGAATATATTAGGTCATGGAGCAGTGCCTTGCTCAAGAACAATTCAGCAGGGCAGGCGCTTGCTGTCGCTGAGGCTTGTATTTTAGTTCTATTTTTGTTCCGGTCTCCTTGTTATTCTGCTGCCCTGTGATTAGGCAGCGATTAGTCAGCAGTCTATGCACTGTAGATGTACATGACAAAGCACACAGGAGCTGATGATGCCATCCGCTCCAGAGAGTGTTGCTTACCGGAGAGTCTCCTTGACTGTGCCTTTGAGCAGCGGTGCCCCCTGCAGGGCTTTCTGAGAGTCGCCGCCGGCCTGTTCCCATGACGACCTCACCTGTGCCCTTACGGTCTCCTGCACATCTGGGTTGCGCCCCAGCTCGAACAGAGCAAACTGAAGGGGCACTGCTGTCTGTGGAGAGCATGGGATGGGATGGTAACAGGCACTATCAAACATATAGTGCACGCACACACACACACACACACACGGAGACATATATATACATGACATGAAAGCAAAAATAGCTTCTTGTTTCACACACACACACACACACACACACACATACATACATGCACAGAGTAATGCATATATGCCAATGAAAGCAAAAACAGCTGCTCATTTCACACACAGAGATGCACACACACACACACACACACACACACACACACCGTATCCACCCCTCCAGCCATCAGTTCTGTGATGTTGGCTCTGATGAGATCCAGGGATAGTTGTCCTTTCTCCATCAGTTGGCCCAGAACCCCCCCATAGCGGCCCCCCACAGAGCCAGCTGCAGGCCCTCCATTCTGGCTGGAGGACATGCGCTGGTACCCCTTCTGAATCCTTGCCTCCGCTAGCAGAGAGAAAGACAGAAAGGGCAGAGGGGAGTCAGTGGGGGACAGGCGTGAAGGAGGCGACTAGATGCACCAGACAATGCTGTGTGTGCAGTTAGATCTGCTTTCTGATCTCACCATGGCTGAAGATATGGTCCCATGCATTGGCATGCTCCGTCCACAAGGGGGCGCCTGTGCGGATCAGCAGCCACAGGGGCAGGTAGAGCAGTGGAGGGGTGGTGGCCAGCATTTGCTCCACCGCCCAGATAAACTTCTGCGACTCCTGGGACTGCGTGGAGGAGAACAGGCCGATACGCTCCCCATACAGCACGTGACAACTGGCTACAGAGGGAGGGGAGAGGCAGGGTGTTTGAGCTTGAGAGAAAAACACACGAGCCATGGAGGGCCACACATTATAGTTACTCTTCAGTATGGACCTATGAGGCCATTCGATATTAATCAGACACTCGTTGATTTTATCGTAAATCGATTTACAGCTTTTTAAAGACCAATTAGGAACAGTATCTTTCTGCAGCAGACCAACCACATCCATCAGCTGTCGACCATGTTTGTGTTGCATTAGTGACATGGGATAGAATGTCCTTCTGATCTAGCCCTACCCTGGTTTGGCACGTAGCTAGAAAGAAATCTATCAGCATGATGTCAGAGCTGTCACCCGACCCCCCTCCCACCCTCCTTTCTCTCACTGTACGGGCAAATACAAAGTAGCACAAGCATTCACACTTGTGGATGTGGCACATGAAAGGGCCAGACACGATGAAAGAACACTTGAGGCTCTCAAGACCACGTCAGGCCCCATTGATGTGTCTATTTATACTGAAACTCTCTTTGCTCTTGTATCTCTGGTACTTCTCATGTAAGTACCTCCAGTTAAACGGACATGCCTCAAGCTTTGTCTAGAATTGCTCCTGTGGGGAAAACTGGCGTTATGACTACATTGTTGATTTGTTTTGGTTTGAAAACTCCTCACCACAATTGAATGCTAACTGGTTCACACTCCTCTCTACTCCTGCCCATCCAGAGCACCATCTCTGCCCATCCCCATACAACCATCGCGCTCAGTTGTGATTCAAACCTAAACAGTTGACTGGGATGGAGATTCCGGATGACAATGCAACGCAACGCAATGCAAAGTTTGTCATGTAAAGGAATGTCAGTAGGGAGAACTTTACAGGGAACATTATGGAGAGAATATTTAGTCACTGGTCACACCAGCTGTACCCCGATGTGAGCAGCAGGCACACACAGCGGGCGCACACGGGGCCACCCACAGGGCTCACGCTGACACTGGATAATCGACGGGTGAGAGCGGGGAGTGGCAATAATCCATGCCCCCTCCCTCCCCCCCTCCCTCCCAGGATGAAGATCAATCGCAGTTTGATGGAATGGAGGTGTGACAGCTGATACACCGCTGCACTCTGCAGCAGGTGGTTCTTAGGGTGGAGATAGGCTGGGGATGGGGGGGTGGGGGGGGGGGGTCATATAGTTTCACCCAGAGACCAACATGCACTCCCTTCACACATGACACACACACACACACACAGACAACCACCCAGCGGATAGAAGCCTGCATGTCAAATCACAAAGCCACCTTCCAGGGCGAAGCAGAAGAGGTCGGGGCTGGGGTCAAGGGTCAGGCTGCGTCTCCCCTCCTCCCCCCTCCCCTCCCGCTCCACTCTCATCTGCAGCATTCGGCAGAAGTCCCTGGCCACCTCGTCGAGGAGGGGCACGAAGCGCGTCACGGCGGAGGTCATCATCACCTCCTTATTGAGGAGGAGGCGGTCGGAGCGCCACTCCTCCCCGTTCCTGTGGAGGAGGGAGGTTACAAAGGTTTCCACCTCCATAGTAATGACCAGTTATAACTACTGAATACGATACATGCTAGTGTATAGTGTGTGGTAGTGCTAATGTCTGCTAACATACCAGTTAACATGTTGCATGTCTTACAGCAACACTGGGTGATTATTGGCTATCAACTAAACAATGCAACAATCATTTTATTTATGTAGAAATATATAACATTATCCAGATATTACATATATGTGTTATAGAAATATAACTAAAAAAGAATTACAAGAATAAAAAATAAAAATCCCAACATGGTCTAAAATACAATTCTGTACACGTGCACACACACAAACACATGCGCACACGCACACACACGCACACGCACACACACACACGCACACACACACACACACAGGGGCACAGACTTGAGGAAGACCCCCTTGCTGTGCTGACGCGTCTCCCGGTGGGTGGCCCAGGGCTGCAGGGTCATGCGTCGGGGGTGAAGGCCCTCAGCGCGGAACAGCTCGCTGACGTCAGAGGGCAGCATGATGTTCACACTGCTGTGGGTGCCCAGGTGCTCCCTGTGCACAGCACACACATGTTTACTGGGAGCCTCACGTCCACTCACGCAACCAAGCCACGTCTAGCTCTTGAGATAAGGACATGGACTACTTTTCAAATATATTCAATTACATATTATTGAAAAATGCCGAAACAAAACCTTTAATGTCTCATTACAGCCTCTGGTGGTAAGCCAGACTCTGTCCCATGTGTTGAATAGAGTAGATCAAGAAAATACTTGATAATAAATAATAAATGTGCCACACGGAGCATTATTGTTCTAATACACCCCCTGGTTTCACCAATATGTTGCTACACTGGTGTGATGTGAGATCTACTGCAGTGATTCAGTCATATTGAAAACACATATCAGTCGTAATCCCCACATGGCTGGATACTGTTCTAGAATTAACAATCTAAAATTACAACCCTCTCTCCCAGATACCTGTAGATGGGGCCCAGGGTGTTGAAGGTCCTCTCCATGTGCTTGTGCAGGGTTCGGAACCGGTCCTCTCTCCAGAACTTCACTAAGTTGAGCCAGCCACTCCTGCCGGTGTGAGGGATCTCCTCGAACCTCCTCACCCGTCCACCGGCGCTGCTCTTTCTGGCGGCCATCTTCTCTTTGGCCGAGGCCTTTCCCCCGTCCATCCCTCCCCGTACCGCGGTCCCAGTGGCTGACACACACAGAGCCCGCCGGGCCGCCACGCACACCGCAGGGTTGCCTGAGCCGTGCATCCCCAGGACGCACGCAGCCAGACGGACAAACATGCTCCCCACGGTTCCACCAAGGCACTGCCTCCCGTAACAGCCTCAGCCCTCCTGTGTGGAGGACAGAACCCCCGCTCTCCCCCCGACAACCCTGACTGGCCTCCAGAGCTCTGATAGAGTTGCTGATTTATGGATCCTATGGCAAGAGTTCAAGAGCCCAAAATCAAGCTGATTCAAAGAAAATGTAGTCTGCACACACGCGCCGCACACACGCACACACACACACACACACACGTACTATTGGTATTTTTGTAACAAATAAAATCAGAATTAACACTTTTATTTTAATTATATGTTTATTTTGATCAATGTGAGATTGTTCACGGTACATACAGTACAGTACAATATATTTAAGGTTTCAACATAATTCACCAGCTATCACATAACATTGCATAACATGTATACATAAGAACAGATAGGACACATGTTAGAGAAGTTAAAGAATAAAGATAAATAAGGAAAATATTTGAATATACAGTATGTAAATATGTAGACTGGTCAAGGTAAATAACCATGAGGTTCCTTTCTTGTGTTTTTAGAACTGAGGACTACGACAATAGATTGTGTAACTTCTGTACCTTGTAGTTAGTTATTTTTACCATGTTTGTGCTACATTAGTGACATGGGATAGAATGTCCTTCTGATCTAATCCTATCCTGACTTAGCACATGGCTCCCCGTAGAAAGAAAGCATGAATCAGAGCTGTAGCACAAGTGGAAGTGCAATGATTACATTTGCTTTCGCTTCAGTTTTACCAGGACATTTCCAAAACATGTAAATATTGTAAATTAAATAAGGCACTCAACTAGTATCAAAAAACATTCAGTTGAGATTATATGAAACAACAAGCCAGTCATAGCTCTGAAGGATGCTTTTATAATCTAATGTCACAAGTATTTAAACAAAATGTGTGTGATTATGTGTGTGTTTCGGAATGTTTGAGTGTATCCATAGCATGATCCGGTGTCCAAAGCTTGTATGAAAGCAATCATGACAGTGACAAAGGTGCTCCACTGCCACTACTGTCAGTCATTCTACAATCAGCTCTACTTGACACATTACAGGATTGTCCCTGATTACATGACTTTGCAAGGATCCCCATTGGCTGTTGTAGGGGTAGGGGTTTTGCTGTGTTTGCTCTCTGTGCGCAACCCCATGTTAAAGCTCAGGCCTTGGAATGCATTCAACAGGTTGTATCCATCATCCTTGGTCTTGGTTTCAGGATGCACCATTTTAGCCAGCTCA
Organism: Aphredoderus sayanus; assembly: GCA_027564795.1. Classification (NCBI taxonomy): domain Eukaryota; kingdom Metazoa; phylum Chordata; class Actinopteri; order Percopsiformes; family Aphredoderidae; genus Aphredoderus; species Aphredoderus sayanus. The sequence continues at coordinate 13,595 of JAODUG010016849.1, read as the reverse complement.
GGGGGGAGAGACACTTTACCTCCGAAAGGCCTCAGCTGGTCATTGTCCTTGGAATTCTAGAATAAATTATGTGAAGAGAAAATGGGTGGTATTTCAGCATTTATTTTACGGTACATTCTAATACGTTATCAATGTAGTATAGGCCTATTGGCACATAGAACTTAAATATATACATTCGTTTTCACTAAAACAAACCTTGGACAGTTGATATTTACTCCTGAACTGAGCTCTCATCGCTGCTCTCTCTGCATTCTTCTGTGTGTTCCTTGCTTCTCGTAGCTTCCTGCCAACACACAGCAATAACAAACACACAGCAGCACCATAAGAATGACATCCAAGCTGATCACTGGTGGCAATGATATGCACTTCCCTTACCAAACCCACTAATTTTAATGCAGAAGGCATATAAACAACCATAAACACCATTAAAATAGAATAATAATAATTATTATTAAAGATACTGTAACACAATATAAATGACATGGGTCTGCTCCTACTACTGTAAATATCTTTCTGTTGTATGTGATATTCTGCAACCTCTTTACCAACACTACAACTGCTGCAGGTCATTCTTCAGAGGTACAGTGAGTGAGTTAGAAGTATTGAGGAGGAGCTAGGGTTTAGACATCTTGCTCAATGACTAACAGGTAGGCAGGCCATCTGAGGGATGGAACCCAGGACCAATCGCAGAGCGACTAACCCGTCCCACCCAAGATTAATGTATATGTGATCACATGCCTTTCTTTCTCTAGGTCAGCATGGTAGGAGCGGGTGAAGGCAAGGTCTTTGGCGGGAGCTGTTTGGAGGGCAGGGCTGCTGCCTGACCCACCACACCATCCTCTTCCTCCTCTACTCCTCCGGCCCCCGTGTTTGGGCACCAGCCCCAAGTCTGTGGAATATGACACACAGCTGGCCAGCTTCCGGAAGGGGACCTTGAGAGACCTTTTCACCACGGAGTCCATACTTCACCTGGCAACATCACAATGTGTGTGTTAGTATGTGTGCGCGTGTGGGGTGGGGTGGGTCGGGGACCACACCTTCACACTGTTGACAGATGCTGTAGGCTTGTGCCACATTTGCGGACCAACAGGATGCTGCTGGCGCATGCCCAAGTGCTCATGTGGCGGGAACAGCTTGTTGGACGTTTAGTAAACACTCACAAAAGGTCACACACACACACTGTGCTAAGCCGTTTGTCATTTAAATAAATACCACCAAGGGACGTGTATGGAGTGAGGAGAAAGAGAGAGATAGAGACAATGAGAAGCATGGCGAGTGAGAAAGCAGTTTATTCACAGTCTAAGACAAGCGGTTTCCATCAGTCACACACATTCACAGCTGCCAGTGTTTTCTTACCCAGGTGGCCAAAGCAAACTCCAGGTTCACAGCAAAGAATCCCTAAACCTCCAGGCAGATGGTCTCCCCCAGGAGGACAGATTAAATTAAACAACGCTTAGAAATAAACTGGAGAAAATAAGAACTATAAGGCCAGTGTAGAAGAAACCACTTCCTTTGCCCTCGTCAGGAGCAAATGGCTCTGTGTCCAGAGGGTTTGCTGAGGGTATCACTGGCTTCCCCTTATTCCCTCTTCTGCTCCTCAAGCCTGCCTCCTTCCCTCCCTCCCTCCCTCCCCACACAGGGAACGTCTTAACGGGCTTAATCAGGCGGAATCTCGTTAGCGGCAGCAGGAAAATGCACCTGGTGACTCACGTGTCTGAAGCAAAGACTTAGAGAGGCTGCTGTGTGATGTCATGTTGAGTGACACACGTGTCAAACGTAGAAGTGGAACAGTGCGTGTCTGTGATTAAAGTGTAAAACTTTTAAACTGTTTTTTCAGCCATGTGTGTCCATATTTACATATTTTAATTTAGGTTGAATGCTTTAAAATGAGGACAGTAATTACCTAAAAATACATTAACATGAACAGTGGTTCTGAATATGTGGGTCAGAAACCCCCAGAGAAGTTATCTTTAATAACATGCTGTATGTGTTTTTGTGTGTAACATTGTTTAAGTTGTTTATACAGTAAATCTGCTGTATGCTATTAAAAGGCGCTAGTCATAACGTTTATATAAGTAAGTTTAACAGTGTTGAACTGGTATTGACCACAGGCGAAAGGTTGGAAGCTGGCCAATCAGATAAACTGACAGATAGACAAGCTTTCACTGGATATTAAGAGATGAAAAGATAAGAACAGACAGGAGGACAGGCAATAAGACAAAAAGGCAGGTAAATTGTGTGTTCATGCGACAGTGGTGTCTGTCTAGCAGGGAAGATAAGAAGAAGATTTCAGAGGCAGACCAAGGTCACCCTGACTGAAAACGAAAAAATGCTGCCTGTCAATAAAGAGGCCTGGCATATGCTCTGCAGCTATCTTCTAGAAGGAGCAATGAAACCAATGCTGAATCTACAAACAGACATTAAATGCAATCAGGTTGGGTTGACTTGTGTCGAGGTAACACTGACTTCTGTTGGTTATGTACATCTCCAGACAAGAACGTGTGACTCATATTAAGACAAGATATAAACGGATTTGTGTGACTGGTCAGTGAGTGTGTGTGGGGGGGGGGAGAGAGAGAGAGAGAGAGGGAGAGAGAGAATGACAGAGGTGAGACAGGACATATTGGGATTAGTAAATTTGGCAGTGACAATAGTAACACAAAAGATTATCTCCACCTGCCAATCAGGTGCAGATGCGTTTCCAGGCTGGTGTGATTGGAAGTACAAACATCATTGGGATGACACAGCAAGTTTTGAACGGTGTGTGCTGACAGCTAATTACACAGCAAACAACTCACATACTAGTTCACCCATAGAACTATATATACTGCCCTAAATTGTACATTCACTGAAGATCTCTGAGAAACTGACCTACTTCAGTGTCCTGTTTGGCATTGATGCCACATACACACAAGGACTTCGTCCACCCCACCACCAACGTGTTTAACCAACTAATTTCTCATTGTCTCCTGTTGTGCCTCCTCAACTGGCCGAGACCTTGCATTCTGACAGGGGAGGACATATTAATGCTTTAACAAGATCACCCAGGAGAGGCCACACCTCCTGTGGTACAATAACAAATGGGTTCTGCAACAGAGCTAGGATCAGTTTAACCTACTGCATACAGACACTGAACACACTGAAAGGCAATGTATGGACCTGCCTGTCCAACCTAGACATAAAGTATTGCTTGCAGCTTCACATTCAAGGCAAGCCTTTACTTTGCAGTTGCACAACTTAACTTAAAAGATTCCTAGGTGGATCAATGTTCAGCAAGTGAAGGACATCCAGCATTAAACCGCACACAGCCTTTAGAAAAGATTCTTTTGATAACGTGTTTCAGTACACGCACTACACACAATGCCAAACTGACATTGTACAGGTACTAAAATACCATGACTCAGCATGCAGCTTGACCCCCTGACTTGTGAGATCGCTGATATACTTTACTGTAACACATGATCACACAACTGTGTATTTGTGTGCGAAGAAAGAAAACAATATATACTTAAAAGCTGGATGAGTCATTATTCAAATCGATGAAGCCTGGGCGACCATTGGGTGGTTTGTCAAATACTGTGTGTGTGTGTGTGTGTCTGTGTGTGTGTATGTAGCTTGATCCGTGTTTTGACTCTGGTTGTAGTATAAATAGCACAAACTATCAACTGTCTTTGGGTTCCCAGTTAGAGTAGAGTATTATGGAATTTTTTAAATATTATATTATATTATATATTATATTATAAAAATAATAATATATAATATAATTGCATTCACAGCCATGAATGCAATTATATTATATAGTATACATTTAGTATACATTTCATACAATCCCATAGTGTCACTGTAACTTAAGCCCCAGGCACACATTTTTACAGAAATATTGCCTTTCAGCGTGCAATTACTTATGCACACACACATGCACACACTCAAACCGGTACCCACATGTCGTGTCGACATGTTGGCCTCACGGAGGTAGACGTGTACACACTGACAGTAAATCTCTCAGCTCAGCCAAGGCTGTAGACAGACAACAGCCTTGTGACTGAGTCCCCTGCTAAGATGCACTCAATCAAGATTACCTCCATGCACAGGGAGGCTGAAAGTCAATGACACCAATGTCACATTGTTTCACTGCTTATTTCTGCTATTATAGTCTACACTGTTAATTAGAACACATTGATTTTATGAAATTTAGCAAATTTTAGAAAACCATCACATCGCTGGTTTTCTCAGAAACTGGAAATAACCAAATATGCAAATATCCAACATAAGGCACAATATTTGGCTTATCTGGGCCAAAGCAGTTTTTGTTATTTGCCATGACATGCCATGTTGATCGATGTGTAAAAGTAAATACACAAAGTAATTAAGAGCCTAATTTATTAAACTTCCAAATTCCATGAAAAACATTATTCAAAAAACCTAGAATTCCTACAAAAACACAAGTTTAGTTTTTCCTCCTCATTCATTGACCTTTTATTTGCTGCCATTTTGCTGAGCCATAAGTAATCATCCTGTAAATTGTTGAGACATACAGTACTGTACTGTATACCGTCCCCACAGCCCATTTCCTTATACAGCACTCACTTATGCTATACAGTCTGTAACCAGAGAGAGAAAAAGCAAGGAAAGGGGAAACAGAGAGGAGGTAGTTAGATAAAACAAAAATGTTTTTCTCTCTGTCAGTCAAACCTGAGAGCGCCCAGCAAAACACATTTATATTAGCATAGTTTTCATTAAGATAAACGACCGCAATAATGTACCACAAAATAAAGGATATGATTTGAATAATAAGAAGCTGAAGTACTTTGTTGACAATATGTAGCCTAATAAAAAGAGATTGTTTTATATGGCACATCCTCTAAATTTTAGAGATACTAAATCATGGACTGATATTTTGGTTAGTTTTATAACATATCATTTAAATTGTTCTATGGGCACAAATATGTCAGGCTTCAGGAATCAAGTGGTGTTTAGGGGTCGTCTACAAGCGTCATTGCCACTTCCCCAGACCTGACTCCCTTTCAGCTGATGGTTGGGAAAGAAGAAGGGGTGATGTAAGGCGGTGGAGAGGGAGATGCGTCTGGAGGGCTCATATTCCAGCATGTTCTCCAACAGATTAAAGAAGTGGAGGTGTTCTGCTCCCTTGGACACAAGGTAATTCTGAAAAGAAAGAAACATTATATATATATATATATATACAGTATATATATATATATATATATATAATATATATATATTGTATACTGTATATCTCAACTCACTCTCAGAGGTTTGCATTTAGCTTTCACATAGCGTCCTGCCTTGGTGCTGTCATTCCAGTCTAGACGACCTCGGCAGAAATATCTCTGTTTCCTGGAAAGGGAAGAGAACAGCATCCATTGTGTGACATACATTTGATTGTTTATGTTGATCATTGTGTTTATATTACCTGCTCCTGCATATCATTTTCTGTGGGATTGGTCCTAGTATCTTCTCCATCATAGCCAGGTGTTCCTTATTGTCGTGCGTCTATAAAGCCAACACTGAAGTCAAACCCAACGAGAACCATTTCCTTCCTTCCTTCACATCATGAAACTACAGACATTCCCTACTTGTGCGGTACTTAGACCAGGCCGGTGCATACTACAGTACTGTACCTGGAACAGCGTGAAGCCTTTGTAGTATTCAAACAGGATGCAGCCAATGCTCCACACATCACAGGAGTGACTCCATCCCAACTCTACGACAAAGTAAAAAAATTAAAAAAAAAGTAAATACATTTTTTTTTATTAAATAAAATCAGTCAATAAAGCGACACTCCTCAATTCCTGTCTGGATGATGTCTTGTGGTTGTATATAAACATTGTTGTTTTTTGCAGAGTGGCTGGCAGGCCTCTCCACTCCTTCCCATAGGCCCACACATTTCTCTAGCCCTCTCACTACAGCCGCTGGTGGTGATCTGGGGCACACTGTAAAGTGGGCAGCTTGCAAGCAGTGGCAATGCAAACGAGGAGTTTGTATAGTCTCACCCAGTATGACCTCTGGGGCACGGTAGTGACGGGTAGAGATGACGGCAGAATGGTGTTCGTGGTCGAAGGTGGCGCTGCCAAAGTCAACCAGTCGCACAGTGGTGTCCTTGACTCTCTTCTCAGCACACCTCTGTTAGGGTAGGTTGGGGGAGTGGGGGCGGGGCAATAAGCAACAATGACCAGCTAAAAATAGCTGCACAACATGTCTTTCATATTCCGGGGAAATCAGTTCCGTACGATATCTTTAACATCATGGCGGAAATGAGGCGCGGGGGTGATCTGAGGATATGCAGGCGGACACATGCACTGCATGCAGAAAGGCCGCCTTATTTTGGCAGAATTAATGCCTGCTTATGTTGACATCGTCTGGCTCATTTGGGCCTTAGAGGTCCCACCCCTGACAACGCTGTACTCGTGTGTGCTCGCCCCTTCTAACCTTCTCAGCGTTGTAGACGAGGGTGTAGTCAGAGTTGACAAAGAGGATGTTTTCTGGCTTCAGGTCTGTGTGAGTCAGCTTGTTGTCATGGAGAACTTGAAGATAGGGAGGAGGAGGGGGTGACAGAGAGAGACAAAAGAGGGGCAGAAACGGGGCAGAGAAATGAGAGGGCGGGAGAGGGAGCCAACACCATCCGCTGGTCAACTGTCTCTCTGGTAAATAAATACTGGTCCTGGAGTACCACTGGCCTCCCTGCTCCAACACACGTGACTCAGGCGAATGGGTTGTTGCCAGGCCTCTGCTCAGATTGATAACCAGCCATTCATTTGGACGCTGCTGTTTCTACATCTTCCACGTGTGACTATTTAACAATTCCACTCACTGTACATCGTTTACCAGATGCTTTGAGGTATAATGTTGATGCCGGACTCACATTTAACGGCTCGGCAGATCTGGTAGGCCATTTGACGGATCTGGTAAATGGGGTAAGGCAGGAAGTTGTTCCCTTTGAGGAAGTCAAAGGTGCTGAGAGACAACAGCTCAAAGGAGATGCAGATATGGCCGTAGTAGTTGAACCAGTCCAGCATCTGTACACACAACCTGGGAGAGGGGGGAGAGATGTCGGTAGATTGGCAAATGATTGATGAATGATGATTGATTGTATACAGCGTCCCAGAACACCACATTGCTGTGGGAGTAGGAGTAGAGAGAAACACTAGCCGCTAAGAACTAAGGTGTAGGAGGGGCATGCCCATTAGGTTATAAGCCAAAACAACATTTGTGTAACTCTAGTTTCAACCACAAGGGCAATTATGAACCAAAACATTAGCAATGGGGACCCAGGATACCCTTTGGATAAAAGCCTCTGCCAAATGCCGTAAAAGGATACTGACCTATATCACAGCACTGCATCTCTTATCTCTCTCTACTCACTGTTTGTTGTGCGGGTCTCCTTCATTGATAAGTTCCAGCACATTGATCTCCAGCATGGCTGCTTCCCTGTACTTCTCCAGGTTCTTGATTACCTTCAGAGCGGTTCGCGTCCCATCCCTGTGTGTTTCATCAACACAGAACAGAAGCTGGATTTAGTTGCCTGTTTGTATAACTATAAGGGATCAGAACAGCTTATAGTCATGGTGGATGTCAATATGCAAGGCAAACATGTACCTGCCATGGTCAACACACTGCACCACCTTCCCAAAGGTCCCCTCCCCTAAAGTGCTGATCATTTCATCTGCAGGACAGACAAAGGGGAAGGACAAACAACGTCAGAGTTTAGCAGGCTGTACTACATAATTGGCATTTACATAATTTATCAGACACTTACAATGACTACAGTTGTCAGTAGCTGAATACATCTAGTTATAAATAAAATATAGTTATCATAAGCAAACAACATTGTGTTAGAATAATGACAGCATGTCATCAGGGCTAACTTGCATTTTGCAACATACGTTACCTTAACATTAACATGTATTAGGCAGGTAATGTGAGACCTACACCTGTCTTGAAGGATGTCTCCGTGTTTGTAGATCAGGTGTCCATTCTCGGTGTCCCTCCCCGTCCTGTCCTGACCCTCGCTGCTCCTCTGAGGTCAGGGGTCAACCAAACATGGGACAGGTGGAGGAGAATAACTAAAATGAATAATATAACTTGACTCTTGCCCCTTCTCAACAGTCCAGTCAAATATGCTGCCTCTAGACATAACAGGAAAAAGGCTGTCCTCATAGCAGCTCTCTCTCTCTCTCTCTCTCTCTCTCTCTAGCCAACATACAGTATTTAGACATCTAGTACACACACAAAAACATAGCTGTGCAGTAAGCTTATAAAATAGTTAATGTACTGATAATTGTAAACCCCAGGTTGGAGCCTTTGCCAATACACAACTTTTGTATCTTCATTCAGGTTGCCTCATCTAAGCAGCTAATTCCATTGAATTAGCCTCCTCTAAACGGGGTTAACAAGAAAAGTCAAGTGACTTCTTGGCCCCCATAAAGACGTTGAGGCTCCTATTTAAATCCACATTCTGAGACTGTTATTAATATCAGGAGTGCTGAAGAGACACTTGCTGCAGATCAGGATACAGAATGCCTAGAGCACGCAAAGAAGGCGGCATGCAAACCCAACCATACTTGTATACTCTGGCCCCGACATACGTGTTTACACATGCATATAAACACATCTACAGTAGCACGCTATTGTACACAGCACACAAAATATGCACATACACACTTCAGGTATTAGGAGACAATAAATCAAAAGATAAAAAACCCACTTCCATACCGGTAATATCCATACAACATACAAACACACAAGAAATACAGTTACTCACAGACAGGCAGAGGCAAATGCAGTCCAGGAAGCCTCTATACAGAGAGAATAGCTCTGTCTTTCCCATTGCTTAGAGTAGAGAGGCAAAGTTTCAGAGGCAAATGGAGAGAACGCGTGAGAGAGGACAATGAAGGGAGGGAAGACTAGCACAGTTCAGCGGGAGGTGGCAGAAGCAGGTGACAAGGATGGGAGGAAGAGAGGAGAAGTGAGAGAAGGGAAGAGGAGAGGTGAACTGGGATCAGGGAGAGAAGCAGGTCTGGGTGGGTGTCGTTAGGTGTTGGGGGGGACAACCTAGAACACTGACACAGATAAACAAGACAGAAAATAGCCCAAGGAGGAGTTAGCAGAGGCTAAACAAGACACGTACAAAATAAACAAGTCCGTCAAGCAGCATCACAGATCAAAAAGAACACACAAGGTGGAAGTCAAATAAAAAACAAGGAATTTTGTTGACATAAGACGACAAACAAAAAGTGACAGAGCGAGAGAAAGAGACATAAATCACAGAAAAAGAAGCAGCAAGGAGAGAAGGGGAGGGAGAGAAACAGAAAGAGGGTCGACACAGATGCTATTAATAACTACCCCCCCCCCACCCCAAGGAAGTCTTTGGTCGAGAGTCAAGATGAGGTGTGGAGCTGAGGAGGCAAGGGTGGGTGGCGGATCCAGTTTCTCCTCCTTCCTTTCTATCCTACTTGCACTTTCTTTACCCCCATTGTATGTTTTCCCCACACATATGTCACCAGGGAATTACAGTTTCTCTGCAGAAATAAGCAAAACTTATACAGATTTACTTTATTTTGTGTATTTACGTGTTAAAAGTAACCCAATGAAACATTGTCATGTCAGAATTAGGCAAGGCCTATACAGAACATAAGTCTAAACATTACTTTTAAAAAAGTTCATAAAAACACTTTAGAATCCTTTAAAATTCATAACGGCTGCAATGGCTATAAAAGAACGCTATAGCCTGATTCATGAATAATGCAAAATACATTCAGTTAATTGGTTTTAACTTAAGTGTCCAGGCCAATATAACTTCCAAAATAGTTTTTGAACATGCAAACAAGCATGTTCAAGAAAAGACAAATTGTGGATATGGATCTGAAATCACACTATGAGCGTGAGCTATAAAAATTATTATTTTCACTTTAGAACATGCTTAAGATCATTAAAATGATAGTAACTAAACATCAGTCAATAAATAATTTATAAATCTGAACAGTGCTCCTGTTACTCTGTGCAAGTCACAGTGTCTGTTCCCCCTCTTCAGAGTTGGGTCCAGGTGTTATTGTGATGTCACTGTAAGGCTTATCCTGTTGGACACACAGGTACCCAGCTGCATGGTTCTCTACACATGAACAGACAGACAAAACAGTTGATACAGACAATTTGGTCTTTTTTAAAACTAAAGACAGACAATTAATATTATGTTAAACAAGAAAAATGTCCACTTACCCAAGAGCCTCCAAAAGGCATTGCTTACAGTTCTGCGATCAGCCTGTGGAGGCAGCAGAGAGTGGAAGAGCAACGTAGGCTCAGATACTGACCTATAAAAACATACACAAACCCACAGTTACACACATCACACAGAATCACGGATGTAAACAAACAGGCCAAAAGCACAGGCAGAATTAAATAGCATTCTTCATTATACTGCATTCATTATAACGACCCTCGTGTTTCCAGTAGTGTGTGTACCCCTGCCCTTACTCTGCCGCATCACTGGGAGGGGTGTGGTCCCAGCTCTCCTCTGCCTCAACAACAGGAGCCTCCTCTGGGATGTCCTGCAGTCTGACAGAACCAGCTATGGACACTGTGGACCTACAACGCACGCCCGCACGCAAACACACACACACAGTAATGTGCATATGCACAAAATGAATGAATGCAAACCTCATAGTTGATACACAAATAGACTACATAAATATAAAAATGTGCACAGCCACACGTGAACACGGGCAAATAAACCCTACTACTGAAACCCTACTATACCCAGATGCACACATGCATGCACAAGCACACACACACCCTTTGCTCTGTGGAGTGCCTGGGATTGGAGAAATCTCTCCAGACAGATCCTTGCGGTCAGACCCCTCCAGGGAGAGTGCATCCTGTCCTGGACACACACACACACACAATAACTATCTGTTTTCCACCAGGATGTGCTGCTGTGTATTGTGGGAGAAGAGGGTAAAACAGCATACCTGATATTTCAGAAAGCGACAAGTCTGATTCTGACATCTCTCTTAGAACCTACACACACACACACACACACACACACACACACACACACAAACACACGCAAACACTTGCTTGCACTTGATCACCATCAATATAATGAGACTTAGTTTTTTAACAGGGCCCATTTCCACCACACCTCTTTAGCCTCCTGCTTCAGGTCTGGGCGAGGGAGAGGGGTGATGGTAGCTGCCTGTCTCCATAGCAACAGCAGCGGCTTGGGCAAAGCTGTGTAGAGGACACAGCAGTGTTGTTACAGTGTTGCCTATTTGCTTTGTGCGAAGGTTATTTGTCTCAGTTCTTTCCAGTAGCTTTTGGTGAATTGTTTGGAGCAAGGCGGAGATGATCATCATTAGGATGCATGCAAGGGAGCGTGTAAGCGATGCAAGGGGGTCATGGAACCCACTGTCTAATGAGGTTGTAATCACATACATGGTAGTTGGTAAAGGCACATGGGTAAAATATCAACGTCAGCCTGGCAGGGGTAGAAGGAGCAGTATAAAAGACGTGTTCACAATATGAATTACTTTTATGTTTGAGTTAGTAGTTTAACTGTACACTCGATGTTCTGCACTCCAGTATTAGCATATTCAACCCAGCGTTACAAAACATTGTTTTGGCTTGAAACTCCAACAGCACATGGCTCAGTCTACCCCTCCCCCTTCATAACACTGGTCTCTAGCCACCCCCCTTCTTTACAAATGCTCACATTTTCATTGGCAAAATATAAACAGGGAGCTGGATCAGAGATGTGTACCCTCAATATACAGTAAATGATATACACTGTATTAATGTACTGTATATCTACTGAGTATGACTCAGTATGAGTAGGTTACTGACAGGTGCAAGGCTTGCTCAGAAGCTCATCTGCTGGGATCCTCCTGTGAGAAGCAGGTGGAACGAAGTGTGGCTGCCTGGTTTCCGTCATGGGGTTGTTGATGTACTGCTGCAGCACCTCCGGGGCGATCTGGGTCTCCTTATCGTAGAAGATAAGCTGCCTCTTTCTTTTCCTCCTCTCCTCTGGAACAAACATGTCCTGGTAGAGTGGAAATAAAGTCCCCTGAAGTTGGAATGTGTAACATCCGCCATCACCATGACACCCCTCGCAAGAACCTCTGTCAGCACTGCCATCACCTTTAACCCTCCTGTTGTCCTCCGGGTCAAACTGACCCAAATGACTAGCTCTTTGTGGCAGAGATAAGGCGCCAATATTAATATTAATTCTACAGCGTACACAGATATATGACGTGCACTGCTGGCACAACAAGGTGTGAGTTTGAAACCCGAGGACAACAGGAGGGTCAAAAGGCACAAAAAACAAACAAATACATAAAGAAATAATAAAAATGAAAAAAACAATAAATACACACATTAATAAAGAGAACCACAAAATCATACACAATCAGATCTGGTGGCATACTATGATATAATTACAGGAGGGTTAATTCGGAGCTGTGTCCACATGCCGTGTAAGCTTAACACTGCCCCTAGTGGCCATATACAACAATTACACATTCCTACTTTAGGCCATTTTAGTCTTCTGAGTCTAAAGAAACTACGGTATGTCTCTCACTCAAAACAAATACTGTACCTCTAATGGCAGAATCCTCTGTGTCGTCCTCTGTCTTGCATGCTCCTCCTCTGTAGGAAGGGAGTCCAGCGTGTGTACAGAAGCTGGAGTCACCTCCTCTGTTGTTGGCTCGGGCTGGACCAAGGGCAGACCTGCTTGATCCTGGTCTATAATGTCTTCAGTGGACAGCATAGTGGGCTGCAGTCTGACACAGCACATAGGCATCAGTATGTCAGTATGTACACCTGTGTGTTTGTATATGTGTGTGTGTGTGTGTGTGAAAGAGAGACGTGTTGTCTAGAATAACTCACTCTAGAGTAGAGGCTGTGAGCTCTTTGGCTCTCTCGCTCTCAAGGTCTCTCTCTCGCTCCAGCTCTATCTCCAAGCCCCTTTCTCTCTCCTCTCGTCTTTCTCCTTCTGCGTCTCTCTCTCTTTCTATTGCTACTCCTCTCTCTCCCTCCACTCCTGTTTCCGCTACTCTTCTCTCTCTCCCTAAATCTCTTTCTCTCTCTCCATCTCTATCTCTCTCGCTTTCCACTCCTCTCTTTCTCACACCTCGTTCTCTTTCTCCATCTCTATCTCTCTCCACATCTCGTTCTCTCTCTCCATCTCTATCTCTCTCCACATCTCGTTCTCTTTCTCCATCTCTATCTCTCTCCACATCTCGTTCTCTCTCTCCATCTCTATCTCTCTCCACATCTCGTTCTCTTTCTCCATCTCTATCTCTCTCCACATCTCTATCTCTCTCCACATCTCTGTCTCTCTCTCCATCTCTATCTCTCTCCACATCTCGTTCTCTTTCTCCATCTCTATCTCTCTCCACATCTCTGTCTCTCTCCACATCTCTGTCTCTCTCCACATCTCTATCTCTCTCCACATCTCTAACTCTCTCCACATCTCTGTCTCTCTCCACATCTCGTTCTCTCTCTCCATCTCTCTCTCCATCTCTATCTCTCTCCACATCTCTGTCTCTCTCTCCATCTCTATCTCTCTCCACATCTCTGTCTCT
>JAODUG010016808.1:0-22832 GCA_027564795.1 Aphredoderus sayanus | reverse complement strand
AGATAGATAGATAGATAGATAGATAGATAGATAGATAGATAGATAGATAGATAGATAGATAGATAGATAGATAGAAGCAAGAGAAATAAGGATGGCTAGACAAGAAGAGAAATGAGGGAGAGACAGCCATATCATGGGTGTGTGACCAAAGCAATACATCAGAGCAAATGACAGGCAGACGGATGCAGTAAGAAGGAGCGATTATGAATGGAGGGTTGGAGATGAGAATGTGTGTCTGGAGAAAGAGGAAGGACAATTTTATTATTACATATAGTTCTTTTTTAACATTTCTATTGTTAAATATTTTAGTATTTTCTAATAATAATTATAGTATGTTATTACCAGATTTAAAGCATTAACAAGGGGGAAGGGGGGGTAGTTAAATTGGACATAAAATGAAAACAATGAGCATTGTATTGGATGGGCAGGTGTCCATGTTCAGTAGTGAGCAGACTCAGTCAAAGCATGTGAGAGCCATACCCAAGCCACAAGCCTGAGGAAATCCACAGAAACAGGAGTACAGCAGCCAAATTGAAGGCTTAGCTTGTGATGGGAGCGGTGAAAGAGATGGGGAGTGGTACGAAGGTACAGTATGCTCGCATAAAATGCTGAAAAACACTCAATCCCATATTGAAACTTATCATTTTTATTAGTAATACTCAACACTCCATTTTGCTCATCATGTACAAAGATAAGGAATAGTCTTATTTGAGCACTTATAATTGTAGATATCAGTTTGATCCTTATTAGAAGTACCTTAGTGGTGTTTTTTTGCAATGTTGCCGTGACATGGTTAATTTTGTTATTGAGATTATTTTGATAATTTCCATACAAAAACAAGATAAATGTTTCCCGAATATTCAGTATTTACACAACCTGTACAGTTATTTATTTTTGTGTTGTTTTTTGTTTGTGGTGTAAAAATGTTGGTAACATCTCAAAGAAAAGGGCCACAAAAAGAAAAAAGAATGGCCAAGAATAATGTACGTCATTATGTTAACAATTGATAGTAGCCATATCTTACATTTTGTCTAGCCACAGTAAATTCAATCTATGTTCTTTGAGTGAATATGAGTGTATTCAGACTGTGAATTACAATTTGCAACAACCCCTTATGGCAGAATTTAAATAACACATGTTCTCAAAATCAGGCGCATTATCACTGTTAAAAACACAATTAGTAAACAAAAAGTGTACAATTTTAACAGTTTATGTGAATAATTGTTACCAGTATCAAAACACATATACACACAAATTGCAGAAAAAAATACAGAAAAATAGTGTAAAGCATAAAAAAAACTCAACAATATTAAATTCTGTAATTTGAATAATGTGCAATTCATAATAAATGTCAACTGATTGAGAGAGGACCACATATTATAAATAACTGTTGAGTTTGGCCATATTAGCTCTCCTGCTTATCATAAAATAAAATATGGATGTGTAAACAAATATGTCAAATGCCTTTTTACGTACAGTAGATGTGGAAAGCAATGGTAAAAACAAATGTAAAGCCAGCCCCATTTCTGAGATAATATATTTGGTCCCCATAGTATTTTTCCCAGAAAATATGAGGTGATATTTACATCCACCAACCTCAGTATGTTTGGGCTCACTAACTAGCCAGTTATTTCTTGTATTGTAAAAAAAATGACAGTATTTTGCCATGCAGGCAGCATTTAAACCAATGTGTTATGGCATATTCGTTACCATAGGTGTGAGACTGGGACTATACTGTCCTTGAGGGAAAAAAGGAGGCATGCTAGCCAGCAACTCTGCAACACACCCTGGCTTGGACACCAGCAGGTGGTGATGCTAAAGGCCCAAGGGTAAACGTGTGTTCTGCAGTTTTAGGTGTGCCTTCTCAAGCAGTGGTTGTAAACTGGGCTGAATAGCATTGTTGGCCCTGTCAACAGTCCCTGGTCACTATTATGTATATCATTTGACTGGGGAAATAAATAAGAACAAATGTGTGTGTTCATAAAAAAGTCTGTAGGGTGATGCTATTTATTGAAAACAAGCAGAATCAACACAGTAAGCTATATAAAACTATATAAACAAACATTATACTATATGCAGATACCTGTCGACACTTGTCTTGCACATTTCATTCAATCCTCTAGACATCTAAACATTTCTCGGGGAAAAATAGGAGACAGATAACTGATGTTGGAAAGAAGCTTACTGAATGTTGTCAGTTATACATAAGAAAAGGGAAATAATTTCAAACTGCACCTGAACAAATTGGCATCTGTACATGGAATACTACAAACTGTATTTTCTCCCTAATTCAATCTATTGTACATTGTCAAATGATACAAGAGCATAGCTCAGTGGCATGGAATTATTGACATTCAAATAATCTCAATGTTAAATAACCTCAAATAATATAGTTTGATATCTCAGCAAGACACTGAAATATGATCAGTTCAGTGCAAGTCATAAAAAGAGAAATGCTTCACAATTTTTAAGGGGTTGCACAAATGCATTTCAACCTCTTCCACATAATGGCAAAAAAAAAAAATTCATGGTTGTCAGTTATTTCGTGCTGAAATTCTCAGCAGTATTAAAATTACCAATATTGGTAAATGTCCAGTGGGTGCCTGCGTGTGTGCGCTCACGCCTGTGAGTGAGCGTAAGTGTGCATGTAAGTGTGCATGTCTTCCTTAACCACAGTGATGTCTATCCAAAACACAGACAGGGAATATGATATACAGTAGACAGGCCAACAATGGCTCTAAAATTGTATGTGCAATAACTAATAGAGCCCAGGCCATAAAAGAATGGCAACAGAACACAAATATCTTGAAGGAAATATTTCTTATCAAGGATTGCTGATCAGAAATGAAGGATCAAGGATCAAGATAATGCCTCTATATGCAAATATCATCTATGTATACATGTAATATTGTATTACATAAATGTGTAGATAATTTAATTTACTGTATCTTGAAAAGCATGAAGAATAGCTTACCTTAAAAAGCAAGAGTCTAACACAATCCAAAGAGAAACTTAGTAAAGACTAAAACTAAACTTTCCCCTTAATCACCAAACGTCTACACCTATATTAAATTATTCTCAATTTCCAGCAAAAATAAGAAAAAGTATAATTCTAAATGTAATAAGTATATTAATTGGTAAACTATGATAATTAAGTAAACATGAGATTCAAATAAAAAAGCGCTTCAATTATAATATCACTTACTGTATCATGATTAGTAATATTTGTGTCTTAACTATATTTTGCATATTTTTGTATATGTATTTTCTGTTTTATATGTTTTTAATATTGTTTTGTTTATTTCTTAAATTGCTGTAAAACATATTGAAAGTTACATCCTGTCTGTCTGTTAACTGTACAAAGTGAAAAGACTTAAATATATTATTTACAAGGAAAAGATTGAACATACTAATGCCGACACTGATTGATGCTAACCAAACACGTCCTCCCATTCTTATTTCCTCCGTCCTACCTGTCCCTTTCCTATACCATCTGGCTGATATTGTTTAACCTGACCTTTCAAATCATATGAGTCTAAAAAAGTCCTGTCATTAATAATGTGAATCAAGGGGGCTGTGGGAAATTGGTTTGATTTAAGGCTAATTTTATAGGATTCACTTTAATGGCATTATCTATGGAAAGCAGTTAACACTGGAGGATGTTGAATAAATGAATAGTTATCAGCAGATTCTTGTAAGAAAGAAGAAAACATATTTGTTATCGTTCAAGCCCTGATTTGCTTCCCTCCACTAAACACCTATCAGATAGGTACAATTAGATCAGCAGACAAGATAGTAGCCTTCAGTGACAAAAGACACAATCTACACCTGCCAGCAGCTCCCTTCCTTGACCAGCACGCCAATGCAATGTCCTGCAGCCCTTGAACCTCTGACGCTGTCAGCTAATCGAAGAACAAACCTTTAAATAACTAATAGAGGCTTCTTTATTCTGTACAGTAATATGATGTGTCATCACCAGCCAGCTAAGCTTTGGGGGCGGCTTGATAAGGCATGTCCATTGAGAGCCTGAACCCATACCGAGTAGAAGTCCTGCGCAATAAAAGAGGTTGCGCTCCCGCTAAAACGACTATCGACATCAGTGAAATGGGAACAGTGTGACAGCGCTCTCAAGATGGCCGCCTTGCCGCCGCCTCGCTCAACGTGAGAACAGACATCTCCCTCGGCTCAGACTGTCAACACAAATGACGACGTCACCTCTCTGATGCGCAGTAATTCACCTGCCGCGACGAGCGTACACATTAAATCATAACACAGTGTCCAAACCAAGTTTTACATCACAACGCTTTCTGTGCGTGCATCACAGGCACACACCTCCAAAACACATGAGCTGGAAAGGTAATAGGACATGAGCCTCATAAGGCTGGTGACAGTGATCACTCTACCTGAATAGTTTAGGCGGTCCAACGCTTGCTGTGTTGTCAAGTGACACACAGCAGCCTGTTTATGACCGGGAGGTGTGCTGGATGCTGTTGTGACAGGTATGTGTGTGGCACGTTTACGTCATGTAAAATGATGGTGAAAATAGGAACCATCTTCACAGCATAAATTGTATGTTACATATAGTGTCTCTGCAGACGGACAAGCCCACTTGAAACGCGACTGTGATTTTCTGGCCCGTGTGGGGTTACCCCCGCAGGTGAGGCACAAACCAAGCAGCCTGAACCCATAACTGATGTTTTCCCATGCTGCTGCATTCGGTCTGATCTGAAGGACATGCCAGCTGGAGACCATTAAGGCACATCCTTTCGGCCCGTATATCACCAGCCGTTTGTTTCTCACAAAAGCATACAGTGCGTTTCCGCAGTCAACCTGTACAAGTTCAGACAAACACACCTGTTTGTGTGTGTGTGTGTGTGTGCGTGTGTGTGCGTGCGTGCGTGCGTGTGCATTCATGCGTGCACACGCGCGTGTTGGTGTTTGCTTGTACCTCATGACCTTTCAGTGGATGCCTTCACAGACACAATAATTTCCACAAAGAGCAAAAAAGAATGAATGAGTGAGGATTTAAGTATTATACAGAGAACACAGTAAAAAAAGGGAGAGAAGGATTCGTTCAATGCCTTCTGGCCTGCGTCGGCTGAATCAGTGAACAACCTTTGTGCCGCCACTAGGGGCAGACAGAGCGTACAACTACAAGATACTAGAACAGCAGTGAAATCTTATACCAACAAAACATGAAACGAGAAAAACTTATGTGATATCATAACCAGTATTACCATTATTAATACTAATATCTTTGTTATTCACAATGTCCTTAATATTATTGTTGTTCTTATACCCTGTTATTTCTGTAAGAATATCTTATTATCTTTCATGATTGTATTTCTCATTGCGAACGAGTGGCTCGTTCTGCATCCGGAAGCGAGGGACAAGAGGTGAGGCAGAGGAGGGGGGGGGTTGTGTGTGGCGGGGTGGGGCGGGGCCTCCTGTGAGCGAGGCAGCGTCTCCTTTTGGACGCAAGGAGGACCAGATGGACGTCACGCTGCCTCACAGTCGCTAAGCGCCCGGCGGGGGGAAGCTCTTCGAGAGCCGTCACCGGGCTCAGTCCAAGGGGCCGGCCGTGGCGTCTCAAGTGCGCCCACTTCTGTCCCCGCCGATACCCAGGTACTAGAGCTGAGCGTGTTCGGGGGGGGGGGGGGGGGTTGGCTGTGTTAATGCGATTTCGCCGTGTGCATTGGGCGCATTGGTAGGATAGCTTTGGCCGTACCAGAGAGAGGGTGAGTAAGCCCCGCCTCCTCGCGTGTCCTGATTATCACCTGATTCGTTTGTTTCTCCCGCTCCCTTCTCGGCAAGTCAAGGCAAACGCACTGCCGCTTCCTCCCCTTGTGTCTCACCCGGTCAGCCTCCTGTCCACGCTCGGCCTCGGTTCTTCACGGCCCTGGTGTCCAACTGGCGTGTGTTCCCTGGCTGTGGCTGAGGTTGCAGTGCAGAGGACAAGCGTTTGCATCTTCCCTGATCTCCTGAACACTGCATCCCTTACACCCCTCCTCCTCCTCCTCCCCTCCCCCCCCCCCCCCTCCCCCGCTCTCACACGTCCGACTCAATGCTGGAGAGTTTCTCGTACACGTGGCCGTTGCTGCCGTTGAAGGGCCGCGGGGGCCCCACCCCCAGCATGGAGCCGTGGTGGTTCATCCCGCCCAGGCCCAGCTCCTTGGGGAAGCGGGGGCCCACGTTGGACATGACCCCGGCCGCGGCCGAGGCGGGCAGGTATGACGTCACGCCCATGGGGCCCCTGAAGTCACTCCGGCTGTTGGAGGCCACCGACGGCTGCTGCTGCTGCTGCTGCTGCTTGGCCATGTAGTACTGCTTGGCCCCATGCATCAGACACTGGTCGTCGCCGAAGGTGGGTATAAAGGGGTTGTGGTTGACCCGGTCTGGGTAGAGGGATTTGGATAAGGAGAAGCCAGTCCCGCCGCCTCCCTCCATAAAAGACTTGTCCCTGTCCCTCATGTCGCGCTCGCCGATGGAGCGTCGATGGAGGCCCTCGCCCCCTCTGAACAGGCCGAAGGGCGAGCTGGCTCCTTTGTGGCCCTCGCCGGCATAAAACAGAGGGTCCCTGTCCCTGTCCCGCTCCGAGCCCCCGTGGCGGTCGAAGACGTGGGCGAAGGGGCTGGCGCCCTCCATGTAGCGCTCCTTCTCCTTCAGGCTGACGCTGCGCGGCGGGGGGAGCATGCCCGCCATGCCGGGGCCGCCCGCCCCCACCGGGCCGCCCGTCAGGCCGCCCATGCCCGACTCCTCCTTCTGGAGGTCCACGAAGGCGTCGTACGAGTGCTGCCGCCGCAGCGGCTTGCCGAGGCCGCCGCCCTTCCGCCGCTGCTGCTGGGAGTTGGCCCCGCCCCCGCCCCCGCCCCCCATCTGTTCCAACAGGTGGTTGTTGTCCTCGCTGATGTCGTACAGGTTGCCCGTCTTCTTGCAGCCCTCGCAGCGCATGCAGGTGGTGGCCGAGCTGGGCCGGCTGCCGGGCCCGCCCCCCGCCGGCCCGCAGCCGCCGCCGTAGACCCCCCCGGCCCCGCCCCCGCCGTGCACCGACATCTGCTTGCCGCCGCCCGCCTGCCGGCAGTTCCGGCACTCCCATTCGCCGCCCGCCAGCCCCGCCCCCCCCGCGCCCGACTTAGCGTCCGACTTCTTGGGCTTGCTCTTCAGGAACTCGTCCACGGGCACCAGGGAGGTGCAGGTGGCCCCGCCCCCCACCCCCCCGTCCCGGCCCCCGGGCCCGTCCGTCAGGTCCACGTGCTCCCACTGAGGAACCCCCTCCTTGGGCCGGAACTGATCCAGGTAAAAATCCCTGACGCTTTCCTTGTCTCGGAACAGGTAGGAGCTCCCGTTGTTACCGCCCCCTCCTCCTCCTCCTCCTCCTCCCCCGCCGCCTCCCCCTCCGCCTCCCCTCTTGCGCTCGGCGGGCAGTAAGGGTGGCGAGGAGGAGCGGTTGCCGTGGTAATGGTGGTGGCTGATGTGGTAGGGCTTCCTGCGGTAGCCCAGCTCGATCTCGTCCAGCTCCCGCCTGGACTTGGCCGAGGCCGGCCTCTTCTTCAGGCTGTCGCGGTACTGCTTGCGCTTCTTGGCGTTCCCCTCCAGGTTGCCGTAGGTGACGGTGTGCGTGGATATGTCCGACACGTCGGAGCGGACGTTGCCGTCCTCCTCGCCCCTCCCGCCGCAGTAGCTGTGGCCCGGGATGTACGTGGAGCTCGCCGCCCCCCCTTTGAAGGAGAACTTCCCGTAGAGGTCCGGCAGGCCTCCCTTGAAGCCTGAGCCAGAGGGGGGCGTCTGCCCGGAGAGCAGGTCGAACTTGCTCATGTTCCTGTGGGTCAGCGCGGCGCGGGGCTGGGTGGTGAAGATCGGCGCCACCCCTCCCCCGAGGCTGTCGCAGTCGAACATGCCTCCCTCCAGGGAGCTGCCGCTGCCCAGGCTGTGGGGCCTGTTGAGCGGCGGCCCGCTGAGGCCCAGGGCGGAGCCTCCGTGGTGGAGCAGGTAGTGGTCCTGGTACAGGTTGCTGTCCTTCATGTGGAGGTTCCCAAACGTCCGCTCCACCTCGCTGATGTAGTCGCTGAACATGTTGTCGTCGGGGACGTACGGCGCCTTGCAGTCCGAGTGGCCCGCCAGGCTGCGCCGGTGCTCCGAGATGTCGTAGACGGACGACTCGCGCCGGATGAAGTCCAGGGCGCTGTGCGGCGAGCCGTTCACCCCCGACAGCGACGCCATGTTCTTGGCGGTGCGCAGGAGGCGCAGGATGTTGGAGTGGGTGTTGTTCATGGTGGCCGACGGGGAGTTCAGTGCCGAGCTGCTCTTCTCCTCAATCTGCACCCCGTGGATACAGCTGTAGATGCCCTGTGGTGCACAGAGGAGAAAGACACATATGAGACAGGGTAGGGATCTTCTAGTCGCCACAGCGTCTAGCGGCTTCACCATTGGTGCAAAGTAAAACTACACTCGAAATAAAACAGCATGTTTTCATATTGTCGCATTGAAATTAATTGTGTTGGTTCTCAATGTTCTACAAAACAAAACAACTGCTAATGTGCAACACAAATAGTTTGTGCTTCACTTTACCCAAGGATGTGAACGGTCATTCCCATGTACACAGTGCTTACATCCATAATTACATAGAAAGAAGAGACAGCAACACACACGCAAGAGAGTGATAAAAACAGAGGATGGCAAATTATTGAAAATTAGAGAATGGCTGTAAAGCCGCTGACCCCGCTGGTCAATACCTATATTTAATGTGATTAGAATTCAGATAAACAATACCCTCTGGCAGTTATTAAAGACCTCAGCCTTCCAGGTTCCCTAAGCAGGCCCTGCCACAATACAATCTCTATAGCAAGGAGACATTGGCCTAGCACTACAATGACAGAAAGACAAATAGTGCCATTTGCATTCAGTGATGTACGATATAAGATTGAGATAAAAATGGATGTACTGAAGAGGGCAAACGAGGCATGACAGATGAAGTGGGTGAGATAAGATCAATCCTAGGCAGTGATTTTATGAGTTTTATTTTCTCCTAGAAGCTTCCAGATAACAGAAAATAATTGCATGCTTTGGTCCCTATTAGGGATCAAAGATCAGCTGACCTCTGGCTAGTCACTTCTGGTGTCAGTGTTAAAAGGTTAACGGTCACAGGCTGTCAAATTGTTCATCTTCTCCATCTGTCTGAAAAGCAGCCTACCTCCTCCTTTGATCTATTAACATGATTCTTTTGACAGCCTCTCCCCTGGGCCACTCTTTTCTGGCAGGTACTAAGGTACTTGGCACAAACTGTATATCCAACAGAATGCAGGCATATTATGTTGCATATACAATTTGTTTTCAGGCATTCTGCCTACATTCTGTATGTTGCTGCATTACATGCACATTAATATAGGCCTGACGTAAGTGTTCAGAAAAGAAGAGGCCGTAATTAAGTCCCTAATACATTTACAGTTCTACAGTCATTAGAGGGTTTTTAAATCAGTTTAATTAATTGCAGGTGGGCCTGAGAGGAGAAGGTATCCGGCAGAGGTCTACGTATAACCGTATACAGCCCCTGAGACCCTCTTAGGCTGGGTAACGTTAACCAGCCATGAAGCCATGCACTATGTGACTCATGCCAGCTGTGACAGATTTCTCATTTTTACACTGCCAGGCTTAAATGTTAATTGCCGCAATAATAATACAGTTTATTGGAATATGCCGTGAAATTAAACAAAAGAAAAACCAAAATCAATCTGTGTGGCAGAGAGATAGAGGGAGAGAAAGAGAGAGAGAGAGAGAGATAGAGATAGAGAGAGAGAGAGAGAGAGAGATAGAGATAGAGAGAGAGAGAGATAGAGAGAGAGAGAGAGAGAGAGAGAGAGAGAGAGAGAGAGAGAGAGAGAGAGAGACAGAGAGAGAGATAAAGAGAAAAGGGGAGAGAGATAGAGAGAGAGAGAGAGATAGAGAAAGAGAGTGAAAAAGAGGTAAAGTAAAAGTGGTAAAGACAATGCAAAGGACTGGAGTAAGATAATGAACTGCTGTTGTTTCATTATGCCCCAGTTCTGTGGTAGAAATGCAAATCAACACACTCCCTGAAATATTTTAATTTACTGAATCATTCTGATGTATGTGAAGACACCATTCATGGTGGCAAGCAAATGCTGTACATAATTAGGTGTGGATCCAGCTCCCATATAAATGATCATGATGATCAATGCAAGCGTCGAACAGTTGAGCAGTAAACAGTCATTTTAAAAGTTGAGCCACACACGCATGCACAAATTCACAAGAAATCAACAACAGCTCGCTGACATAATCAAAGTTGTGCACTGAGGCGAAATATTTGAGTATAGGCGGAAGAAAAACTAAGTACTGCTCTTTTTTGCACACTTGCTTTCTGGGCACAAACAGCCCAGGCTCCATACCGGCATATCAAATGGAAGGAGGTGGTATGTGGCTCTCCGCTGTAAATTAGCCACGTGGTTTAGCCTGCAGCGGTTCACCTTCAGAGGCGCACAGTGAATTACACCAAAGCCATGTCAAAACAATTGGAATGCAAATCAAATACCTTGGGGGTGACTTTGGTCTCCTGGGATTCAGTAATCTAGCCCTGTCTGCCTGTACAGCGCGGGTGCATTTTGTTGAGGGAAATATTGATTTCAGCTCAGCATTTTGTAAATATTTACCCCATTTGACATCAGAATAACCTACGCATTAAAATGAAAACAGAAAACTCCTATCTTAATCACTCTAAGAATAAAATATGATTATTTAGGGGAAGTTAGGGGAAAGGGAAAGAGTTAATGAGAAAGATTGACAATGGTTGGAGACAAACATGGTGAAAGAGTAACTGCACCGTAAAATGTGTTTTTTGAACTGTTGTGAGACATATCAATTCTGGTGTTAATATTGACAAAATCCACATATTTAGATAAATCTGCATTTTATGGACTGAAAATAGCTCTGTGTGTCACATCTGTTAAAAATCACTCCATTACATGACTCGTTTCCAGCTGTACCTTTTGTTTTGTGTACTTTTTGTCTTGTTTGTTAATGTTATGCTAATGATGTCCCCCTCTCAGCCCCTTGACTACGTTTAGCTTCTTTTTTTATGCAATTGGGTGGAGTCAGGCTTCGATGTGGAGGTGAAGTTTCAGGTTTTGAAGCTTTATTTCTATGATGTCTCACTGACCAAATGTTGGAAGATGGGATTCCAATGTGTTTAAATAATGTATTCCTACAAAACAGCGCTGTTAACCGAGACCACAGACGAACGTGCGAGCTCACACAGACACGAGCCTTTGGGGAGGCAGCGAGTTTGAAATGGAGGAGTACAGCTGTTGACTTCATCTGCAGCCCATGTTATCCATTAATGTAACGTTTTCACAGAGGTGCCACTGTAGGGAGAACACAGGAGGACTATAACATTCATTATAGTTCCAATTTATTTCGGTATGCCAGTGCACCAACATTTAATTGGTACACTGGCATCACTAGCATTGTCTATTATGGTGGTGTCCTTGCATCTGATGTTCTTGTGAGAATTTTAGTAGCTCTAGTTGAGCAGATTAACATGGAAATACTGTGACGTTCTGTATTTTATCCAGTCATGCGCCACACACAGTGTGCCAATCGGAGTAGGACAAACTGGTAGTTTGGGTCTCAGGATTGGATTAGCCATAGGGAGAGGCGGGACTTTTCCTGGTGGATTGTTGGCTAGGTACTGGCAATCTGCAAAACTACCTGGCCCCAACAGCCATGGTCCCCAATGCAACTGTCCAATCCTTGGTTACCTGCTTTGTTCCATGCTTTCAGAACAAGGGAAATCCTGAAAGTTGTATGAAACATGCAAGTTCTAACTTTAGTTTACATATTATCCTTTCCCTTTTTCAAAGCCAAAAAGCAGGATCATTTAGTTTGGTTATAGCAATTGGCTTAAACATAAGCTATATAACAACAATGTTCTTGCATTAGTTATACACTGTATAGCAGGGTTGGTCAGTAGCTACATTGTTTTATTTAATTATTTAACATTAACGTGAATTGCCAAGAATTGAGGTGGCCTGACTCTTGCTTTGGAACCAATGAGCATTTCCCTCAATATGAATGTGCTCTTCATTCATATTCTGCCGACAAATTATATTGTGAATGTACACCCACTGATCAAAAAAAGTATTTCATATTTCGATGGACCTTTTTTAGCTTTGATTACAGCGCACATGCCAAATGAACAGATGCAGTATTATATGTGTTAATGTGACTATGTCGCACAGACACAACAAAGTGACCTGCTGGGACTATATCTAACAGCATGAAGGTGGGACTCATTTGAATTCTTCATTAATGACGACTGGAGTTTGTTTGGAATGACCATCTGCATCTCACATGATCTCCTGTCTGGTACAAAAAAATGCACAGCTACAAGGATTTATATCCTCCCAGCACAACTATGGCACAGATAAGGATTTTCGCAAGCCGACTGCTGTTTCTTCTCAGCCTGACGCGATCCACTAAATAATTTATTTGGACCGAGTTCTATTCATTGCATCTCATCTATGGTGTTGACCAATGTGAAAAATAGCCTTTTCCGGGATGTGAGCTTTATTCACAAACAACGCCACTGGGATAGCCAATCCGGCGCCCCGGATGCAGACCCCTCCGGCCACCCCCTTCCCCCCGCCTCACCCTGCTGATGCTGAAGACGAAGCCCGGCTGGCCGGAGCACACGCCCATGAAGCAGAAGCGCAGCTGCCAGTAGAACCAGTGCTCGCAGATGAAGGTGATGAGGGACAGCGCCATGGCGGCGCCCAGCATGTAGAAGACCCCCGCCATGTTGTCCACGTCCAGCTGGCTGGACATCACCTCGTTCTTCTCATGGTGACAGATCCCCGTCAGCCACAGCGCCTCCAACTCCTCCATCTCACCTGGGTGGGGCGAGGACAGAGGGAGGGGGTACAAGGGAAGGGGGAAGGAGAGAAGGAGATGAGGACAGGGGTGGGAAGGAAGGGAGATGAATTAAGGCCGGGTAGCGAGGTAGGAAAGGAGGCATGGAGGGAGGGATAGAAGGAAAGAAGGAACAGAGAAGAGCCGGAGGGATGATGTTTCAAGCGGAGGGAAAGAGAAACAGAGATGAGAAAATGTGGTCAGGGGGGAGATGGGGCAGGAAGGAAAGTGTGGTGGGGTGGCAAGATGTGAGATTAATTTGTCATTAAACAGGGATTCAAAAAGAAAGACAGAAAGACATGGTGCAGAAGAGAAAAGGAAAGAAAAAAAAAGAGGGGATGCAAAATCGCGAGGCGTAAGTAAGGATATGATGCAACAGAACAACGGGTGTTGGGGACACGGGGGAGGGTGGGAGCACAAGACGAGAACAGAAGAGAAAGTTCCAGAAGTCCAACGTTAAGTGAAGGCCCCACATTTCGCAGTTCACAGCAAACGCACAAGGCAATTGGCCGCGTGTTAATTAGATCCCTGCTCACCTCTCACTCACATGACGGAGCAAACTCAATTCAGCTAATAATGGCTGTGCATGCCGCCCGCTATGCAAGGGCGTGGGTGTCATTACGCGAATGCAACCGATGCAAACGGCCGCATGGTAAAAGTATGCGAGCAAATGTACGTGGATGTTTGACGTTATGGTGCATGTGTGTGTGTGTGTGTGCCATAACATGCCTCTCTCTCTGGTGTCTTTGTGGGTCGCCTACTGTTTCATGACTATAGCTGCACTCTATCAACGCCGACCGGAGCAGGACAGGCGTTGGTTAATTAATCATACATTCAGGATCTGTCGCCACACGTCAGCGCCACTCTCGCACCAGAGCACAGGCTGCCCCCCCTCAGCATCGACAAGAGGCTGCACAGCATACAAACACAGGCAGAGATGTCGGAACACACACCCACACACACACATATACTCATTTTTCTCACCATTTGAATGTAGCGAGCCTTTAACCTTGGCATTTATTGCATAACCATTTGCCTACAATAAACCCTCAAATGATACTTGTCTGTGGCTGTTTACCAGAAGTTGACCACAAACTATTCTTTTAAACTACTTAGCCTAACCTAGTTAGGATTAGAATACTTATCATGGGTGGCCTTTTCTCCAGACACTCTTGAGACAACAGAAGTATCTAGAAGGTTGTACTTTATTCAGGTTAAATCGTTGACCGTTGTTGTGACTAAAGTGTTACGGTAGCATGTTTTAGCTATCAGCATTGTTTGGTTTGCCATTGCCCTTGGACAGATATTATCGCCTCTTTCAACACTAATATTGTCAAATAACTCCAGAAAAAGCAACAAAACAGTAAAACATAGCATAATAACTAATGTCTTTTATAGAGTTGTAAGTGTTTTACTTATTTTGATACATATTTTTTGCTCAGGCCTCCGTCAAACTATCTTGATCGGGCTGCCAGGCTCTGTACCAGGCCAGCGGGCTTCCCACGTGAGTCCCTTTCTAGGCCACCAGGAGGCGGGAGGACGGTGAGGCGTGGCAAAGTGACATTGAAACCCTGAGAGGGGGTAAGAGGGCCGCACGGCACGCGGAAGACTGTCGGTTTGGTAGCACAGGGGGCTGTTACTGCGCACTGACCCATATTAAAAGACACGCACACACACAATGCAGGCCAACACACCTGTACAAACACACACAATCAAACATACACAGGTGCATGCCTGCATGCGCCGTTCCTGAACTTTACATGCATGTCAGGAGCCTAAATGTAGAATGTAAACAACTTACAACTTACAACAACTTAATAATGTAACATAATTAACGTAGTAAATCCTATATCGCATAATAAGACATTAATGGACCCCTATCATAAAATCATTTTTTTCTGCTTGTGATGTCTGAAGGTGAACATGTCATATAGCCAGAATTCTTCTTTACAAATATAATTGTGTCAGCTTTGGCCCCAGGTGTGACATCATTTCTAGATTGCAACCAATCAACTGTGACCTATCCTTCCACTCCCACTCAAATAACCAATCAACAGGACATGTAAAAAAAAAAAAAAACTAAACATTATTTTCAGTTCAAATAGAAAAAAGTCCAAAATGGCCAAAATGAGTTTGATAGTGAGTTTGAAATTGGAATGATTTGGGGCCTTTAAATCTAATATGCTCCGAGAAAGGTACAAAGAAAAGCCACACAAAAACACACTCACTTCTTGCCTTCACATTGGTAGGTCTAATTTTTAAAGGCCTGACCCATATTCACATGCACGCACACAGTCAACACACACAAGCATACACACATACACATACACACGCACACCTACACACACACACACACACACACACGCACACACAAAGAAATACACCAGGAGCTATACTGGCACCCTAACTGGGACACAATATAGTTGGCCCTGGAGGGGCTTTGGTTCACAAAACTCACACAACACTGGAACATTCCCAAATAAACTAGCTCTAGCTACCTAGCTAGACACAAGCACATACACAGAAACACCTCCACTACATTACGATACCATTTAGAGTTGATCTATACAGTATATCAAGTTCAGGCATTGTAAAATTAGACTGTTATTGTCAATAAAACTCTGCAAATAGCCATTGCCTGTGACAGGTTGACTAGTTTGTCATCATAAAATCTTTGCTGATATACTATAAATCATGAAGTCTGATTAATGGACAAAAGTAATAGAAATTTAAGACACGTTTTGTTTCACCTATTCGTTTGAAATTTCATTAACCGCGGAGGTGGCTAAAAGAAGGCACAGGAACAAGGCGTGGTAAAGGTGGACTCATGGATTGACTTGTATTGACCATGCTTACTCTAACAAAAGCCTTTACAAAATACTTATCATATGGCAATTACAAATAGCAGATGCTTTTATCTTAAAACCTTGTAAGACCCCATGTTGCGCCGGCGCAACATTGATTTTAGCACTTTTTTATGCTGTATATATACAGGTCTGGCCTTTGAGCCAGACCTGTATATATACAGAACAAACTTGCGAGGCAAGTAAATCAAAACCGTAGGCTATGTAAATGTGGTCTTTAAAATAGTTTTATAGTTAGTAGGCATCTTGTTCAATATGCTAAAGGTATGCTAACCTTGTTGGAGTTCGCACCCATAATATTCTGGTTGGAAGTCAACCACCAAGCAAATTAATTGAATAAGCCTGTTCATTTAATGTCTGCGGGATTTTTCTTTACAGTTGCTGTTCAATACCAAAGACTGGACAGCAACTGTTCTTAAAGTATAAACAAACTATACCAAATAGCTCATTATGAGTCCACTCATTCTTCCTGTAGTGAAGAAACTCATGTAATAAACTGTAAAATGATAACATTATTATTTTATATACTGTACTCTAAAATTATGTTATTTTGTATAATTTTGTATTATATTTGTATTCATTTAAATTATCCCTGTACATCAGAAACACTTACAGTCATACATGCAATCATAGAGTGCCACCTGCTAGGGTTCAGTGTTCCAGTAAACATTTCCCGTGAAACAAACAACAGCAAAGAGACAGTGTATGGCCTCACCATCTCCAAACAGCTGAAGAATGGCCAGATCCACGTGTCTTTTCCACAGCGACTCCTTCTGGATGGCGATGCCATACCCGGTGGTGGCAAAGATATAGCCGCTGCCGATGGTCACCAGCTTACAGCCCTCATCCCTGCCGGCCATGTAGTTGAGCACAGCGGCGTCGTAGATGAAGGCGTCCAATTTGCTAACGAACGACAGACAAAGGTAGACAGATAGACAGGTTGAAATTAATTAGCGCTTGCGAGCAAGACAATGGCGCTACAACATTCCAATTAACCTGTTAAGTAGCGCTAAGCTGCTGATAAGTGTAATAGACTTCCACTCGCTTTGCCAAGGGCTACAGTTGGCACGCGGGGCTGCGTTAAGACACACTCGATGGAGTGAAGAGGGGGAGGAAACATGAACGAAAAGATGAACAAAAGAATGAACGAGGAGCGAGTGAAGCAAGCCAGAGGTGATGGCAAATAAGCACTCCTGAAGGCTTGTATTGAGACGAGCACAACAAAGTTGAATGCATGCTGCCGTTATGAATTGTATGTGAGTTAAGGTAATGTGACCAGTTAATCAGGTAAACATTGGAGGTGCACTTTTCACCATATTGTACATATTACAAATACACAAAGGAGGAGCTCTATCACATGCCGCGGACAAAGTACACATAAAAACTAATCTAAACTAAACAAATTATTAAGTTACATTTACAAACACATTGTTAAAAGAACAATTAGATCCATAATTAGTAGTTGTAAAACGTAATCTGAATGATCATTTTTGAGTTCATTGAATCAATGCTCTATTTTCTTTTGCGCCAACAATGCTTTCTTTTTCACGGCGGTGTCCCTACCATCAAAACTCTACCGTTATTCCTGATGGGACTATTATGAGACTGATGGTGTGAAGCTCCTCACCCACTCTTGAGGCTCTGTAGGGCCTCATTGACATTCCTCTGGTGGAACTTCACCATGTAGGAGTGCATCTCCGGGTAATTATTCCTGATGTTCCTCTCTGTGCTCCCGTTCGGGACCGTACCAAAACGAAACGGCGGGGAGAAGTCGTTGGGTCTCTGGAACTGTGGAGGGGATGGGACACAGAGGAAGATCAAGAAATCGTTAAAGAATCTACAGTATATTACATGGCAGGTTATTGATCCCCAAGGGGAAGTCCAGTAGGTTTATGTTAATAAAACATCCAAGAAGCAGATGAAGAGAAGATATGATAGATATGATGAATTGACATCGTGGACTTATTCTACCAATCAGTTATTCTACCAATCCATCCATCCATCCATCACTACCTTCTTGTCTGAGAGACCAGACACTTGGTCCACATATTCCTCCTGGATCATGAAGGCAGCCAGGTTGGCAGTGTAGGAGGCCAGGAAGATGACAGCAAAGAAGGCCCACACCGAGACCATGATCTTACTGGTGGTGCCTTTAGGATTCTGCACCGGCACAGAGTTGTTGAAGACCAGGCCCCACAGCAGCCAGATAGCTTTGCCGATTGTGAAGGACGGACCATGGGGCTCTAGAAGCACAAAAAACCAGGGTGGAAACATTGCTTGTTTGTAAAGGAATACCTAACTGTTCCATGTGTTCTTGAGCAGTTGGTAAGGTCCTGGAATATGGCTCTGTTTGTGCTATTCCACTTTGCTACAGTGATGTTCAGTGGTTTCCATGAGTGGTCCCCTGTAATCGTTCAAAAGGCGATAAGGATGTGTAATACATTCTATTAAACGCACATGTTTGTGTGTGTGTGAGAATTGTGCGCGCACACAGTGTCTCTGTACAGATGGCGCTTTTGTCCATGGGCAAACGGAACTGACATTGTCACGCCAAATATTTCCTTTTGTGATGTTCGCCAGAAAGTTGGCTGAATTAATTGGACAGAGAATGTGCGAATCTGAAGTCGGGCCATCGATACATTATCACAGCTAACCCTGGGAGTCTGAACTTCAATGTGCACACTCGCCGATAGCAAACTCCCACAGCGCTACAGACAGATAAAAGGAGGAAGCGCAGACAAAAGAGAGGAAGAGCACTTTTGGGAGGGGTACGTCTTCTCTACAACATGATGAGGGATGAGAGGGGTAAAGAAGAGATACGGGTGTCTATATATAGCCACATCACAGATAATACGGTGGGAAGACATTGATTTCATTTTATTTATTTTATTTCAGTTTCTTCTTTTTTCTTTATCTTTTCAGCTGAGATCTGACATGCGGCACATCCTTTCTGAAAGATATGGAAATGTGTGCAAACCACATGCAGATCGACACAGGTGGTGTGTTCAATTCCATGTAAATACACTGACACACACACAAAAGGGAGAGTGGTGTGGAGAAAAGGATGGGAGGAGAAGACCCTGAGAATGAGGGCATGAGGTCAGGAAGGAATGGTTGCATTCGCACGGAAGTAGCTACCTGTGTGTGTGTGTGTCTGTCCGTGTGTTTGTTTCCAGCCAAAATAAGGCTTCATTCAAGGCATTTATGTTTTGGCAAGGTCCACATCGTTATCTCCTAAGACTGAATACATTAACTTGCAGGGAATTTGTACCTGCGTGTTTTTGAAGAGTACATTTTAAACTGAGCGCTCACCTAAATCGCCAGCTGGAACGTTGCCAGGCAACTACTCTTATCTATGTACTGGCTAAGGGGTCATATCTCCTACAAACCAGATTCTAAGTGTATTTTTCTCTATATTTTCATCTTAGCAAACTTCATCTTAGCAAACCTTTACTGACTGTGTGTACACTATGCGTGTGTGTGTGTGATAGTATTAGAAAATGGTTGACTGAATTATCAGCTATGGCAAGTGGGATTGGGCCAAGTGGGATGCCAGAAATCAGGAAAAAATGTTTAAACATTTGTTAAGCATTTACAAAAGCAACTGTACAGTAGTATGACAACAAGGAAAGAGAGGGGAAAAGAAAAGAAAAGAATATCACCAAATATTATTTACTCAAATAATCATACTAAAGCAAAACATTATATTATTAGTCCTTATAATATTACATATCATCTAATAAATTAATATATAATTGTATTTTATTTAAATGTATTAAATCTGATCAATTTAATTTCACATTATAATATTTGACATTTGTTGTGGCATTTCATTTTCATTGTATAGACTATGGTGTATTTACAATATGGTGTTTATTAACTGACGTAATACTAAAATAGCAGATCTTAATAGCACATAAAATAGCACATCACATTGCAAATATTCAAAATATTACTCCTCTCAAGAAGAACAAATGAAATGGAAGACAGAAGCTCTATGACTTTTTTATTTCTCATTCAAGTATTCCTCTGTGAATGAGACATTTGGTACAGATAAAAACATGGTCTCACCCAAACACACTGCTCTCCCTCCCAAGCCCTACAACCACACCTGTGCGTCATTAGGTGAGCCTTTACGTGTGTGTTTATTGTGTGTGTGCGTGCACGTGGCCCCTCACCTCTCCCGTCAGCCAGACAGCGGTTGTAGCCCACAGGGCTGAAGTACTCGAACACAAACACTGCCATTGCCGACACAAGCAGCAACATCACAAACATCATCACCCACACGTCCGCACTGAACGGCTCTGGGAGAGTGAGGAGTGGGGTGAGGGGGGGGGGGGGGGGGGGGGGGGAGAGAGAGAGAGAGAGAGAGAGAGAGAAGCAGAGTTGAAGCAAGACATGAGAGGCGAGGGAACAGTGTGGATGGAGAGAGAGAGATAGAGGGAGAGAGAGAGAGAGAGAGACCTTGAATCAAGCCTTTACTGACACAATTATGTTATTACAACACAACACAACCTACAATATTGACATACATTTGATATATTTAAAGAGATTACAAGTGAGTCTTGCACTACAGTACAGAGAACATTGGTAACATTGGTAACATTGGTAGAAAACAATTATTTGGGGTCTCAAACTCTTCTAAACACATCTGACTTCTAAACACATCTGGTTTTGAGACCATTTTGTTGTAAGAATACTGAGCGTGTTTTAACCCGGCCCTTGGTCATTTCCTCAGGATATACACAACCTGTCTTTTTAATTTGTTTCTTATTGTCAGCCAGATACTCATTTTTAACCTGCCCAATAATGTAATTGATTAGACGAAGCATTAGACTGATTCGACTGAGCAGCACTATACTTTGGACCAAAAATAAAAACACCGTCCTCTAACAATTCTCCAAAACCTCTGAACCACCTGTGTAATAAAGCACCACTCTAGACAATTGCGGACATCTTAACCAAAGGTGTTCTAACGTCTCCTCAGCATCACAAAAAGAAAATAGCTATTAGCTATCATATGATTAATACATGTCTGTTAGTGGCCACGGCCCCATGCACAATTCTCCATTGTAAAGAGAATGTGTGTGTTTGTGTGAGAAAGAGAGAGAGAGAGAGAGAGAGAGAGAGAGAGAGAGAGAGAGAGAAAGAGAGATGCAAATGAGGTGCACCAGATTGAGGAGAGGAATGAAAGTTGGAGAGAGAGTGGGAGTAGGAAATAGGAGAGGGCAAAGATACATAGAGAGAGAGTGTGTGTCTGTGTGTGAGAGAGAGAGCATAAACAAACAGTTAGCAATATCACCATCAGTGTGCCTCCATATGGTACAGGAGAACACTTAACTGACTCTGTAAAATGTGTCCTGATTTATAACCCAGCGGAACTTTACTGAACTAACTAACTAAAGTTGTAGGAGGGCAGGGAACAAAAAACACAACATTCTTATTACTGCTCTATGAGTCTACAGAGTAGCTGTATTACGGTAATATTTATTTATGTGGATATGTTAGCTACATGCAGCCCCACAAAATGACCTCCTATACTACTAATAAGGACTTTTGTGCCCACCCGGTCAGACTTTCTACTGGCCAGATACTCTCCTTACCTAAAAAGGCAGACGGTGACACAGTTCCATTGCTACGGGAGACCATGACACTGATGCCTGTCTCGATAAAGGGCACAGAGAAGTCAATGACCTCTGATCTCTCCTCGTTGATGGTCAGGGAGCCCACCGCCATGTGGGCGTTCTTCAGCACCACCTGGAGGGGAGAGGGGGAGATGGTATTCCATACAGGTGGTCCTCCACTCACCATGAAGACTTTCATTGAAGCATTAAATGTCAGAGTCATGAATCAGACCAGCAGACAGAACGGCATATAAACACAGTAGATACAGATACAGATACTGTAGGCAGATAGACAGACAGATACAGTAGATAGACTGAGAGGCAAACACATAGACAGACAGCAGTTTGAATAGACAGACAGACAGTCGGACAGACAGCAGTTTATCGCAGACAAACAATCAGACTACAGAAAGGCAGACAGACAGCAGTCAGAGAAGATTGTGTTGTCTGTCTGACAACAGACAGACAACACAGTCAGTCAACAGACAGACAACAGACATTCAGACAATAGACAATCAGACAACAGACAGGTGTAGAGGGGCGGGCCAACACAAGACACTTTTCTCACAAAGAACATTCGGGGTGTGTGTGTGTGTGTGTGTGTGTGTGTGATGCGTGTGGTGCGTGTGTGTGCATGTGTGTGTGTGTGGTGTGTGTGGACAGGGCACTCGTGACGCCCGCCAAGGGACAGTGAGAGAGAGGGAGGGAGACAGAAAGTGGGTTACCACACTGGGTCATGGCTGCTTGAAATAGCTGCCCCAATGCCTCCCCTTTCCTTCCTTCCTTCCTACCTTCCTTCCTTCCTCCACGCACCTCCTTCCTTTTTCCATCCCTCCCTCCCTGAGTCCCCTCCCCACACCTCTGTCCAGGTAGGTATATTTAGCCCCGAATATCACAGGCCCACAGAGCCCCACAGAGCAGGGCTAAAGTGGAACAGACCTGTCTTACTGAGTTAATAAGATGTTGGTGAGTCACCACTCTCTGGTTGGGGCAATTGGATTACACCTGTGCGTGCGTGCGTGCGTGCGTGCGTGCGTGCGTGCGTGCGTGCGTGTGTGTGTGTGTGTGTGTGTGCGTGCGCGTGTGTGTGTGAGTTTGCGTGTGCGAGCGTGCGTTTTTAATGTGTCTGTACAATCGTGAACCTGGTAAACTTCTCACAGTTATCTTTTTTGTTTTGCCTGTATGTGTGCATGTGTAGGCCTGCATGTGCGTGTGTGTGTGTGTGTGCTTGCGCGCGTATGAGTGCTCGGATATGTGAAGTGTCCCCAGGGAAAGAGCAAGTCCATCCAGCTGAGTGCTCACTTCCTCTCTCTCTCTCTCTCTCTCTCTCTCTCTCACTCTCTCTCTCTCTCTCTCTCTCTCTCTCTCTCTCTGTTCACTCTCTTCAGCTCCCTCCTACGACTTGTCCTCTCCACGTTATGAAAGT
>JAODUG010016789.1:10995-22853 GCA_027564795.1 Aphredoderus sayanus | reverse complement strand
TTAAACTGTTTGAATAAACTCGTTTGATGAACAAAAATGTATGTATGCAGGATGCATGCATACAGCAAAATATTTAGTCTTTTGTCTGCAAGCCATAGTAAAACATTTTGACAGTCTTTTTATATCGGGAAATCTAAACAGAAGAAACAACTGACATTTTATTTGGGTAGTGTGCAACTCAGACCATTCCCTACTTTTTATTTTAATTTATTTGTATATGCGTTTTATATAATTTATCTTTTCCCTGCCAATGTAATAATTTACACAGTGTGTATATATATGTCTGCATATATACTGTAGAAGCTGGTGTAAAGGAAACGCAACTGGTCATACAGTACATTTCTTGACCACATGTATTGAAAATAGCTATACAGTAGTTACTTTAAATATCATTGTTAATTACAACTGTTATAGACCAAAGAGGCATCTACACAGCCCTGGCTTTGTAAATGGGAAATAAAAATTGTGCAGACTTCACCACACAACACATCCCAGCCCATCCCAGCAGCGTGTGTCCAATGTGGGAGGCAGAAGTTCTGAGGAAGCACCCTATGGCATTGAAGGGAGATGTGTTACTGTTTAAATAATAAATAAAATATCAACAGTCTTTCACAAGGATGGCTTACTCCATCTTTAATTGCCCTGGATTTTCAATGTCAAGGGACTGGTGTCACACCCATAGTCTATACCAGAAATTATGAGCAAACTTCGGATTGATATGTTTGTATCTTAACTCTGGAAAGTTGATGGTAACTTGTGCTAATATTTACCTATAAGCATAACACCCTTGAATTCAATGTCACCTGATACCCTTTGACTAACACTGATAACTTTGCAGCCAGACATATAGGGAAGGACGTTTCCCAGACAGACAGGAGATAAACCAGATACAAACACAATAAGTGACTGCAATATGAACCCTGTGGGTTATAGGGTGTTCTGGGGAAGTAAAAAGAGACATTTTCAATGACATGCATTCTTCATGTTCTGATAGGCTACCCCACGAATGTGCCTATACTGTAGGTACAAGCATCTAGAACATTAAGTGGCTAGTCCTCCCCATTAGTAAGGTGATCCAACGTATCTCTTGCATACGGAATAAGTCTTAAAATAAAAACAACAAAACACGAATCTGTCCAACTGTTGATGTCTAATACCAGAGCACGACTGCAACACTTATTAAAAGCATACTTGTTGTTATATTGTAGCCTATTGTAGCATGTTACATTTAAGCTACAATATACAATAGGCTCATCACGGTGGACCGTGAAAATGAATTATATTTAAGGCTAATATGTAATAAATAAAAAACAGCCATTAAATAATATTCTGCCCGCATTCATATTAAATAGTTATAAAGTGCAGAACGCAAAAATATTGTTATCTATAAATGTGTGTGTTTGTCGCGATTTTTGGACCTATCTTTCGCTGGATGTGTCACCGTCACTTGCGGAGGGATTCATATGCACCTGGACAACCTGTGACCGTCGAAAATAACGAATAGTTGTAAATGCACAATGTAGGCCCGTCGAATGATGATATTATTGTACAGGTAAGAGAGAAAGAAATATATAAACTTATTGGTCTGATTTATTACATCAGATTGACCGTTTACCAGATTTAGGTTCTTTATCAAGAATGATGCAGGTGATGTTCTCCATCACCTGTTGGGGCGTGTTACAATGGAGGACCATCGCATCCTCTCTTTACGATTTAACACGAATCAAATCCAGATACATGTTACATTATTATAAGTTGTTTGTTTTGTTTTAGGTTTGATGAATGTAATGGAAAGCGATCAACAACGCACTGAGAGAGAAACAGTACTTCAACACTGGAGAAGTTGCAAGTTGATTATAGATCCCGCGTTGACAAATGGATTATATAAAGTTTATCGTTATGATGGAGAGTATTTTAACATACCCGTAAGCATTTCATCGATATATTGTGTGTTGTATTTCTGATGTAAACTATTACAAACTCTGAAAGAAGGTAGAGCAGGGCGGATAGCCAAGCTATTGTAGTATTAGGCTATGGCCTATTCATAAGCATTTTACCGGACTAACATAATATCCTGGACTATTTTACTATAGGTTCGAGATTTAGGGGTGTTTCCTATAGAATCAGTACGTGATCCTCGAATCTGTCGCCTGTGGAGCAAATGTGAAAGGCTTCAGCTAACTGTTCCAAAATTTAAGGTACATTTCTATATAACCATATACTGTAGGCCACTGCATATTAAAATATACCTTAATCTGTTACGTTGCTTGTATTCCATTTCAGATTGATAACTGTTATGTTGGCCCCATTCCTCCCAAAGAAGTAACATTTGCCCGGTTAAATGACAATATAAGAGAGGAGTTCTTGATTGACATGTGCAAAAAGTATGGACAAATAGATGAAGTGGAAATCTTTTTTAACCCAAAAAACAAGAAACATTTAGGAATTGGAAAAGTTGTTTTTGATACAGTCAAAGCAGCAAAAGACACTGTTCTGCACCTCCATGAGACATCAGCCATGGGGAACATTATTCACGTGGAAATTGATTCAAAAGGTAAGAATGGTTTCAGGGATATAAACCTTCACCTTTTTAATAAATGCATTTAACATCAATTTGTGCCTACCATAGATATTGCTTTTATGGTGTTGACATCCTTCATTCACTAACTAACCCATGAAAACCCTTAGGTGAAAATAGGAGTCGTTATCTCCAGCTCCTTCTAAGTGGGCTGTATACTCCCTGGACACTGCCAGTGGGTAGTGATGAGCAAACACTTCAAAGCCTTGTTGACAGTTTGCCGGTAAATTGCTCAATTAAAGTGATCGTATTACCATGATAGCTATGAACTAATGGGACCTACATTTATTTAACAGATCAATTTGTGCTCTCATATTTGAGTGGCTCATTGATTAACCGAGCCACCATTCCTACAGGGCAGCAAATCGATGAACAGACAGGGGACCATTTCCAGCCCCTTTAGTATTGCTACACCTCACTCTCTGGACACAGCCTACTCCAGTATTTGGCTGGATACACCAGGCAGCTTTGGGCTGACGCCACATTCTCAGGGAACTCCACGTACTCCTTGCTGGTCAGGAACTCCTCTCTCTCAGGACTCTTGCTACTCTAGTATGCAGGCTACTCCGATCCTCCAGGGGGAGCCCTCCACCTACAGTGTTCACACACCATTCAGGCGTGATGTTTGCTATCGTAAACCAGCTAGACGTCATGGGAGGTCCCGCAGCGGCTCAGACGTCAGCTGCATTTTTAAGCATCTTTCATCGCAGCCTTCCCTCCCATCCCCAAACCAAACAGCTACAAGTGACAACCAGAAGCCTGTGTTGTGGGGTGAGAATGCATTGCCCTCTGCTCTTAATAACCCACAATCTCACTTTCCTGCTCTTAGTCAAAAGTCAGGGGAGCTGTTAACCAGTGCCTCTAGTGCTTCTCCTCTGAATTACAACTC
Organism: Aphredoderus sayanus; assembly: GCA_027564795.1. NCBI lineage: Eukaryota > Metazoa > Chordata > Actinopteri > Percopsiformes > Aphredoderidae > Aphredoderus > Aphredoderus sayanus. Next base: position 19,386 of record JAODUG010016789.1, on the reverse strand, counting down.
AACCACAGTTTTAAGCATTCATATTGGAGCTGAGAATCAAGCAGCGGCCTCCCCACCACGCATCCGTGAGCTGCCTCACATTCATGTTGAACATTCTCCTGGAAGCCCCCATCCAGAGACAGAGAGCTTGGACTCACGCATTGAGATGTTGCTGAAAAAGAGCCAGGGCTTTAAAGGGAGGGGTGTGGAGGCCACAGAATCACAGTGCACTGCTAGATACTCCCCCATCTCAGATGTATTACACAATTGCACGCTGGAAACTGGGGGAATTTCCCCAAGCAGCCAGCAACTCTCTACTGACGGTCTAGTGGATGTCAGTCCGACTCCCCTCCCAGTGGAGGATCAGGAGGAGACCGCCCAAGCTGTTGCATCACTTTTAAGAAATTCCCAGTCTCCTGCTCCATCTCCATGTCAACCACCCGTAAAAAGGCGGGAAAATAGATTTTCCAAGGTAATACTTACAGTAACAGTGGTAGCATAATGCTGTGGACACATTATAGTCAATTACAGTCATGCCTTTTATTTTCCCGTACTCGCAGGTCTGTGATGTACCTGATGAGGACAAGGAGAGATTTTCTACCAAACAGTCTGGAGCTGTTATGTCCAGAGTGACACCATCTTTCATTCATCATGCTCCTTTGTCCCTTCAACAACCTCACTTCAACTCTCCCCCAGAGTCTATGCCAGAAAAGTGTCACCCACTAGCCCCCGCTGTCACGTTCCCCATCCCTCCTGTTCCCTTCATCCCCCCTGCTATTCCCCCTTTCCCAGTTCCGCTGCCAAATGGACATATTTCCTTTCCACCTCCACGCTGGACCCCTCCTCCAGGCCATCATGTCATCCCTATACCCCCTCCAACCATTCCCCCACCTCCTGCTTTGCTTGGTCCCCCTCCTCCCTTAATTGCCCAGCCCTCTGTAGTAGTTCATGGGCCGTTCTGGCCCAGATTCAACCCTTTTGTGCCACCACCGGGGTATAGGCCTGTGGTGCATAATCCTCATAAGGCCACAGTGGAGAAGGTGTTGAAAGTCATTGTGGAGGAGCTGAAGTCAATCATTAGGAAGGACATTACACGTAGAATGGTTGAAGGAGCTGCTTTCAAGGCATTTGATGAGTGGTGGGAAGGTCAGGAGCACAAGGCAAAAGTGAGTTCATCCAATATACTGTGGCAATATGCCTGTAATTACATTATGTAGACAATTGTATCCATAGTATTAAGGAGGAGGTACAGTAGGGGTCAGCTATTTTGCCTATGGATAGACTGGTTTGTTAAACCCATGGCCTTTAGAGTGGGAGTTGACCAGACTCACCACTAGACTATAATAATATTGACAACATACAGTAGCATACATGTTGAATAATGTAATTGGCCATTGGCCTGTCATCAATATGCTTATATCAAAATGCTTTAAACCCATAAAGTATATTGATCATTTTTTGTTACTGTGTCATTTCCAAGACGGTCCTGGCTCCTATAAAAGCTGGGCCAGGAAGAGTGGAAGAACGAATCAAACCAGCTGATTTGCTGAGTCACATCATTGGTCAGAGCAAACCTCCACTTCCCTCTTTCAAGGTAGGACCTACCCAGTCATTATTGTAATTATCCCTTGTGATGTTCTCTGGATTTGGGTCAAAATGACCCAAATCGCTATGACCCAAGGTGTTAAACCTAATTCTACAGCTTACACAGACATATGATGTGCACTGCTGGCACAACAAGGTGTGACTTTGAAACCCGAGGACAAGAGGACGGTTAAAAGGCACATAAAACAACATAAATACATAAAGAAATAAATAATAAATAAAGGAAATACACACAGCAATGCCAATTGAAAAATACACAAATCATACACTATCAGATGGCGCCGCCGTGTGGCCAAATACGAGATTTCTGAGTACATTAGGAGGGTTATAGCAGTAGATTCTGAATATTGAATGGTGCATATCTTAATATGGTATTCTCTAACCTTCTTATTTAGGTAAAAAGGAAAACAGTTAATCAAACTACATCCTCAGATGTTCCACAGAATGTGTTGTCACCTGCTTATGTAAATAATATCCATCTTGAGAATGCTGGTAAGTGCATTTCATGCCATGCAGTTAAGTTTTATTTTCGTTTTCTTTGCTGGTTTTATATAGTCTTCCTTGTAGCATAATCAAACCTCACGGTGTTTCTGTTTTTCCATGCTGCCCTAGGAGTGGAGGAAGGGAATGACAACACAGAGCAGATATCTGAGAAGACCGAATGCGGGGAAGTTGTAGGTCCATCTCTGAAACGCAGACATGCAAGACCGCTTCGTCTTGACAGTGATGATGATGTAGAGGAAGTAGAAAACAATAAAGAAGAAATTACATTTGACAAAGGGGAACATTTGGTGGCTACTGAACCTGCCAAAGATGCCCCTAAAGTCCAGGTAAAATAGTTAAAAGACAAAGTATAAAATAATAGAAAAGTTAATATCCAAGAGGTAGTGATCTATTTCTTTATGGAACACAGAGTTATGTTAGAACATGTTATTTCGCACAGACACGTCAAGCTGTGGAAGAATATGACATATAAAAATATATACAGGTAGTATATCTAGCTAGCTAATGTGGCTCGGGAAAGGGAAGTTTGGGGTCCCCTGCTGGAGCTGTTGCCCTCGCGACCCGACCTCAGATAAGCGGTTGAGAATGGATGGATGGAATGGATGCAGTATATCTAGAATAAGTATTTAAAGAGTGCTGGTGAGACTTCTAAAGTGAGATCTTTCATTAGTATGACCTATACGATGATGACGAAGAGGAGGAGGAGATTCACAATGAGGAGTCCAGACAAGATGAGCAGACTTTCATCTCCATATCTCCTGCAGGAGGGAAATTCTCAGACGGTGGTATGTTACATATCATGGAACAGTATTGCTAGTCCTAGAGCCGGTATAAATAATGTAACACACATTCCACCTGTAATATGCACCTGTGCAGCATAGTAATTATTGTTTTCACAAAATTAAAGGGACCCTTTCCGAGGCAGACGCCAGCACCTCAGAAGATGATGAATCTTCATGCGCCCGTAATTCGTACTCCTCAGAGACCTCTGAGGACTTGTCCTACTATTACATCAGTTCGGAAGATGAAGAAGACATTGAGGCTTGTAATAAAGAGACCAGCAGTGATGATTGCATCGTCATATCTTCAGACGAGGAACTAATGGAGCTAGAGCCCCCTGCCACCCCCTCTGCCCCCCTCACCCCAGGTGCACAGCTTGGGGAGGGCTTGCAGGAGTGGTCAGAGGGATGTCTTCAAGGTTATCCAGAAGACCATTACGCAGCTGTTACCGACTTAGTGATGGAGTTCCAAACCAGCGAACACCAAGACCTGCTCCAGCTCCCGTCACCTATAGGACTTCCAGGTTATATGTCTAGTATACTACATGAAAGGCCTGGGTCAACTAGAGCTATTAGAGCTTTATTCTGCATATTACTATTCTGCATTATGCATATAAAAATTACTTTAACATTATCTGATGTATGTATGCAGACGGTTGGGTTAAAGTGATTAATATGTTACAGCTAATATGTTACAGCTTGTTCCAGTAAGCTGTGAAAATAAACTGTAGGTATTATGGTTTGTTACTGTAGCGATTGACCCTACCTTTGATGTGGAAATGGAGAGCCCTGAGTGGAGTGTGGATTCCCCAGACAGCGCAGCCGACATGAAGCCTCTCACCCCTACAGGCTCCCTGGTAGACAGTGAGCCTGACCTGCTGATAAGCAGTAAACCAACGCCCCCTGCTGTGGAGGAGGAGGAATGCCCACACACACCAGGTCAGTGTTTAGCGGCCCAACTGGAGAGCGAGGACTCCACACATGAGGTGCTATCTCTCCCTCCAACGAGCCCCGAGTCCATTTTGTCCTCCTTTGAGCCCCGGGTGTCTTACCCGGTGAACCAGGACCCACCCAGGACGCCCGGCACGGACGACAGTGGGTGCAGAACACACAGCTCTGTGAGAGCTCCAGCCACACCTGGCAGAGGCACAGAAGGACGTGTATTGACGAGTCCTCCTGTAAGCAGCCCCCAGCCCCTGCGTTTCCCAGGTAACAATCCATACAGCAGGACCCCGCAGACCCCTGGGAGAGACATTAACCTGTCGTGGAGGTCCACAGTCCATGGGAGGAAGATGCGTATGGTGACCGCCTCACTTGGCCAAGATACCTCCGAGTTCCTCAGAGGCTCTCCCGCCACCATGTCCTCTCTTTGCAGCCTGTCCGACTCCTCATCGAGCCACCACAGTAAGGGTGCGTGGGCTCAGTCAGGGCCCAGAGCAAAGCCCTTGCGAGGCCTGGAGAACATGCTGGGGAGCCTGGCCGAGGAGCATCGTCACAGGGAGACCGAGTACACCTCACTAAGGAGGGAACAGTGGCGGTGGGAGAGGAGGAGGAGGAAGATGAGGAGGAGGAGGAGAGAGAGGTCCATGAAGAGAGCCCTCAGGCCTGGACGTCCTCCTCGGTGTCGACCACGCTCTGCGGAGGTGAGGATCCTCCACGGCGTTTGGAGGGAGGGTCTTGATGAAGAAGACGCCAGGCTGCTGCAGGCCACATATGACGAGCTGCTACAGCAGGACAGTAGTTTTGGCTGGCTTAGTGACACCCGTTGGATTCCTCATCCTCATATCCTTATGAATAGAGCCTAATAAGACGTCAACAAATGCAACGGTTTACACAGCAATGATTTACTTGGTTTACTGTATGCTTCCAATAGTGGTGCAATCATAAAAACCTTTATTTGGACCATTACAGCCATTAGATACTGAACATATAAGTATGTGTCAAATGTATTATACCTGGTGAAAAATTGGATACTTCTATTTACAAATGAGACAAATTATAATAATATCTAATTATAATAATAATCGTGAGGAAATGTTTTCCTTTTTGGAAAGGTTTTCCAAAAAGTTATATATGAAACATTATATAACTATTTTTAAACATATTAAATCACAGGGAAATATATGCATCTGTATCAAGACATTCCTTGGCATAGTCAATATAAATAGTATAGTATGTATGTATGTATATATATACATACAAACACATAGTAAATGGATATATTCCTGTTTACCCAGTCAAATTTGGCTTATGTCTGAGTTACAGCGTGTCCTTAACCCTTCATCACTGACCAGTACCTCAACAGGCATTAATGTAGAACAAATTTGCTGGCCGAAGATCCACAGGACTGGATCTGCGCGCAGCGAGGGCTTCTACAAGATCAGCAGGAAAGACAAAATGAAATACCTCAACAACACACGGCCAGTTTGCCAGCTGCCATCTCCAAGCACTCGCGTAAGAAGGCATATGGGTCATTGAGCCCTGAACACTTGTACTAGTCTCTTGGTCATCTACTGCATTATGCTATTACATGCAGATCTGAAAAAGGTCTGTATTTCAGCAGGGACTGTGCATCCCAGCCCAGCCACTGATCTCCCTGAGGGCCGGCTCTGAATTCAGGTCTGAGCAGCGTCGCCTGCTGTCCTCTTTCAGTTGTGATAGCGACCTAGTGAAGTTCAACCAGCTCAAGGTAAGATAGTGGATTCTTCTTCAGCATTGACAAGTATCTATAGCCTGGCTTCGCCCGGCTATTGTTCTCAGCTCAATTTTACAGAGATTATAGTCTGGAAACCCTGTTTGCTTAAGTGTTAGCACAGCCACTTATGGGCCGATCAGCGACCATGGGGGTGTCCAAGTGCATTGAAAAAATGCTAGATGAAGTAGATGCAGCAAAACAGTTGTAGCAATGAAGACTGTTTAAAGGGTGCACCAGTAGTTTCAAAATTAACTGAGGTCTATGCCTATAAGGATGCAATTGCTGTAAACCATCACCAATGGAGTTTGGTGATTGAAAAATCACTAAACCCAAAACCTAAAACCAGAAGATTGATTACCAATTGAAATTACTACAACATTTACCTAATGTCAGTGATTTCTTCACATAAGAGCATGAATTAATCATTTTACATTTTTAAGTGTAACTTATCTCTGTGCATTAAGTTCCGCAAGAAGAGAATCTGTTTCTGTCGTAGCCATATACACGACTGGGGTCTGTTTGCCATGGAGCCTATAGCAGTAGACGAGATGGTGATTGAGTATGTGGGCCAGACCATCAGGCAGGTGAGATAAATACAGGTGGAATCTGACATCCCTTCAACCACACACGGTTGAATACAATTAATTCAGTTGGACCCGTTTGTGTTTAGCTATATGCATTGGAAGCTTTGTTTGTACCGTATTTCACCTTTTACACACACTCAACATGGTTAATAAATGCTTTGTTGGATAAACCAAAGAGGCATGTGGATGAACTGGAATGAGTCTGTTGTTCCATTTATTCTCAGGTAATAGCCGACATGCGGGAGAAACGTTACGAGGACGAGGGCATCGGAAGCAGCTACTTGTTCCGGATTGACCACGATACCATCATTGATGCAACCAAGTGTGGGAATCTAGCCAGATTCATCAACCACAGCTGCAATGTGAGTAAACATTAGTAGGCAGTAACTCCTAGATAGTTCTTAGTTGGAGATTTAAGTTTATGAAAAACAACTCATTGTGAGAGATATTGCTCTTGTAACAGCTATTAGTTATTTAATATTAAATTAGTAGGTTTTATAAGTCTTGATTCTGTTTTTTCTTTCAGCCCAATTGCTATGCAAAGATCATCACTGTGGATTCTCAGAAAAAGATAGTAATCTACTCTCGGCAGCCAATCAGCATCAATGAGGAGATCACATATGACTACAAGTTTCCTATTGAAGATGAGAAGATCCCTTGTTTGTGTGGAGCAGTCACCTGTCGTGGCTCTCTGAACTAATTCCTGGCAGGATCTCTCATCTCATCTCAGTAAATACAGTCTGGAACAATATGCTTTATAGTAATACATGATACTAACCTCACAGTCACCTAAAAGAAACACAAAATATTGAAAGGTGACTAGTGAACTTTGTAATAACTACTAGTCATACAGAACTGAAGAAATGATACATTTGAGTCCAGTTCCAGAGGTGTAATAATTTTCTGTGATTATGGAGTACACCTTAAATAACTCACCTACACGCACCTTTCACCAGATACAGAAACAAACCTGGAACCTTGTTTTTATATTAACAGTATCATGTACATTTTATATAGGATAATAATATTTAATTGTTTAATGAACTATTGTTAATAACTATGAACAACCATATTTAAAATGTTTTCGTTTATGAGAACAACACATGTTTTGCTTGTGTCAAGCTTTTAACAAGGATATCAGGTTTCTTGTGTCTTGTTTTAAGAAAGAAATGTGATATTGTTAGCTCATTTATTAAAGTATGTCCTTGTCTTTTAGTAATTTACACAAATTAATTTCTTGCTGCTTTGTTACACCCATGAAACAAAAACATAATTGTTTTGAAAAATGGAGACCTTTTACTGCCATTGGATCCCCACATTTCTCTCTCAGCTCACTGGTAATGTTTGAAAAACAAATGTGCATGAACATATTTGTGGCTATGGGGAGTGTTAGAGGGTGATGTTAACGTATGTGTATTGTAAGGAAAGTGCTAGAGAGGAATACGAGCCAGCAAACAATTTTGTAATGTCGGTTTCTACCTTTGACACACAAATCGAGGTGGTTACCTTGAATATTCACACTATTAACCACTGTAATTCCCAATGATTGATTAACAAAGAATACAATATTACCATATTTTATTTCAAACAAATTATGTTTTGTTTGTACTATTCATATATGTATATGCATAGTACAAATTAAAGTACAAGTATTAGGACAAGTATATTCATCATGGAAAGTAGATAATCAAAATTGCTTCTAAAATATGTTTGGTTTAATGTTGGTGTACATGCTCTTAGATCTCTAAGATAACAAAAGATAATACATTGTGGCATTGAAGCTGGCTTTACATCCTCTCCGACCCTCCATTTGGTGTAAGCACAGTCAAATTTCCCCTAGCATTCTGGTCTGCTTCAATGGCTTCAAAAAGAGACTTGAAATTTCCTGCACCAAAACCCTAGGAGACAAAACACAAGATTATTTGGGCTGAAGTTTAACTTTGGATGTATGTTAATATATTTTTATCATACGAAGCCACCAATAGACTCTTGGCTTTCTCACCTGGTGGTTATGTCTCTGAATTACTTCCAGAAACACAGTGGGGCGATCCTGAACTGGTTTGGTAAAGATCTGGAGTAAATACCCATTGTCATCAAAGTCCACCAAGATTTTCAGCTCCTGGATATGTGTAAGATTATGATATTGCATTTGCTTTGCATCGAAATACATATATACAGTGTGCCATACACATTAGATCAAAATGTTAAAGCCTAAGAGTTGTGTTTGACCAAGTGTATGTATCTG
>JAODUG010016789.1:0-10895 GCA_027564795.1 Aphredoderus sayanus | reverse complement strand
ACATGCATGAAGCTAGAGGTATTGCCATGCTCCTGACCTGTAGAGCATCTAGGTCCTCAGAGATCTTGACCTTTGAGGATTTGAGCTTCTCCCTCAGCTGCTCATAATAGGTGCCTGGCACACTCATGAACTCCATCCCACGCTCTTTTAAATTCTGAATCTACAGCAAAGATAATAATTTGAGGACTATTCCAGTTGTATCCCCATATGTATATTATGTTATAGTACAGTATAGATTCCACATGTTGATTTCTATAGACTTACTGCAGTGATGATGTCTGATGTGTTCATGGCAATATGCTGGACTCCTGCACCTCCATAATACTCCACATACTCCTGTTGTAAAATATAATAAGACTCAAAAATACTAGGTATCTAATAGCCTACAAATCCCCCAAAAACAGTTTTCTATATGGTGTCAATATGATAAGGCCAGTGTGAGATATTATTAAGATTAATAGAGATGATAACATTTAATCAAACATAATTTGCAATATTCTGCAGTGTATTAGGCTAATAGTCTACTTTTAATTTTCAGCAAAGTTCAAACAACAAATAAAGTTAAACATGCCTGTATCTGAGACTTCCGTTTTCCAATGGCAGGCTCATTAATGGGCATCTTCACTGTCTCCTCATGGTTGGCAACTACAATTGATCGCAGCGCACTGAACTCAGTCTGTAGCTGCTTGTCATCCACAGACCAGAAGCGATGAAACAGAAGATTCCTTTGATACCTATATATTATGAAAGACATGTCAAAGGCTATTATACCTCATGTGGGTACAGTATTTAATAAACAGCCTAACCTGTAATGTAACTGTGTAGACATATTTTGTGACTTGTGACTTTGTGATTTCTGTTTTTGAATAAAACAATAGAACATCCCAGCAACAGCTGATGTACACACACAACATACAGTTTCCAGATAAAATAACCTTCCCAGCATCAACCAATTATTAGCTTGCTTATGTTACAGCGTTGTTTCTCCTTATAGCTGCTGTGCTGTGGAGAAAACAGTCCAGATGTGGTGAACCATATGGAAGTCAACAAAACGCTAAGTCATGATGGTTCTCAACCCATGCCAAATAGGCAGAATTACAACCCCCTCCATCCACCCACTGGCCCACCCCTGCATCTACATATGCAAAGACATATACTATGCTGTTAATCTTATATTTAACTGTCTGTACTAAACCCTGAACCTGTGTGAGGAATGCTACTTGCATGATTAGACCCTCAAGCAGAACTGCTTGAGTATTACCATTCAACTACTGGGACCATCTCGTCGTCTCCTTGGTTTCCCACAACATGGTCAATGAAGTTTAATTTTCCACATGGCCTGCAAATGAACATTATATTCAAAATCACTATCTATAACTATTATTATAATTCCAATGTTGCTTCTGATTAGCTTGTATTGGATTGGTTAAAGTAGCTGATCTGATTTTAGGTAAAAGCAAACTACAACTTAAAATAAAAGAAGCTAAATAATAGTCTTCATACTCACAGTTGGCCCAACAAAGGGTCTATGTGCAGAGGAGGCTTGAAGCCTGGCATAAACAACCCACTGTATCCAGATCTCTCCACAAATGTGTGTGTGGTGTCCCCATACTAAATAAACAGAATATATTAAATGAGTTGGAACAAAATTACATGTTTTTGGTCTTTGTATTCACATCCTGTTTAAATGCCTTCCCTTACCGTTTGAACCACAGCCAGCTTTACTTTACCATATTTGTCCTCCAATATATATGGCTCCTTGAGGATAATAGCACCTCGCTCTCGAGCTTTCTGTTAAACAATAACATGTTTGGGTATACTGTCTTGACCTCAATCTTTTATTACTGGCATGTAATGAACCACCAAACGTGCATGTTAAAGGTAATGTAAGAAATGCTTGTGAACGATTGTTGATATCTGAACTCACCATCAATAGAATGACTTAGTACATCACTATTTAGATGGTATGTTAGTATTTTGAGATAGTAAGTCATTTTAAAATGTTTTTTTCTTCTTCAAATTGGGTAAATGGGTTTCCATAGATGAGAATGCTTATTACCTCCACTAAGAAGTCACAGTCCTCCACTGTTAATGCCACATCCTTGACTCCATCCCCATGCTTCACCAAATGTTCTCCCATTTCTGACAAAAGACATCATGATGGGTCAGCAGAAATAATCTGTCCCAATTAATATTTTATGATTCTTGAAATATTATTTTTACCAAAATATTTCCCCACCAGTATGCTTAAAATACAATTAATGTTTATTATAAATAATAACGTATATTATAAATAAAATATATTTGATCAGTATTGTGTTGTACCTTTGTTTCCAGGATTGAGAGCAGATGAAAATACATAGATTATCTGAAAAAGGACATAATAAAATACTATATTTGACTAGGAAACCAAATAAAATACCAAATAAAATCACATTTCTGGTATTTAGCATATAGGCCTGCTACTATGACTGCTGCAAGTACTACTGATATTACTACTAAAATACATACCTGGTCTTGTTTCACCACATGTGATACTACATCACGACTACCAGTCTCCAAACCCTGGTATGCCCAGGGTTCAAATCCCAACTTGTTACAATAGTATGATGCAGCCTGTTAAGGAATAATATTTATTTTAAACTTTTTATTTTTTATTTTTTACAAATTATACATAATAATTTGCATTTCATTTTGGCTTCATTTTGAGATTGGCTTAAGATATCAGACAGTGCCACCTCCTGGGAACTGTAGCAGGTCTGGGATTTTATATGGCTAGGTCCCCCACCCCTTTGGAGAGCCAATAGCTACCCTGCCCATCCTCCTCCCTTCCCCATGATTCAGGGAAAAGCATCAATGTACCCAATAGAAAAATGTATTATGTATAATCATACCTGTTTTGCATTTCCAACCCAGAATGTTAAATGGTCAAAGCAGAGGAACCGCCCCTGCTCATGCTGAAGACATAAAATAGCAATGTGCCAATTTAAATAATAATTCTTCCAGGTAACAAAGATCACCCACTCATCTCTTTCATCTAACTGATGCATGGTCATGTAAATACAATTGAAAAGCTTACCTTTTCACCTTTGTCAGTGTATGTTGTCTAGAAAAATGTCAAAAACCCACCACAGCATTAGTGATAAAATCTTAAATCACAATAGACGTTGAATATGAATGCCTTATATAATTGAAATTGACTAATTTTTTTAAAGCATAAGATTACTTACCATCTTGTCCCTGTTGACTTAACAGTCTGGTAGGAATTTACAATGAAGTCCAGAATTGAAAAGATCAGAGATTTGCTGTGCCACGCCTACCGACATGCAACAGGAGATGAGGAGGTGGAATGCTGGATGCTGTGATGTCAACCTCACGTTACACAACCATTACTTGATCCTTTCTCTATATTCCACAATTACAGCTATAGACATCACATGTCGCAGGTCATTTTCTGAATGCACACATTCAGAAAGCCCCAGTCAAATGCATTCTGAGCAAAAGTTGTAACCTGAGCATCTTACATTTGACTCCCAGCTGTGTGTGTTTGTGTGTGTGTGTGTGTGTGTGTGTGTGTGTGTGTGTGTGTGTGTGTCTGTGTGTGTAGAATAACTCCATATGTTAGTATTTAGTGTGGAGAGGAGGTTCACTCAAGCAGGACTCTCATTGGCTCATTGCCGTAGATTGGGGTATACTCTTCACAGCCTTGGTTCATGTTGAAATGTCCTGCAACTGCCCTCAAACTTTCCAAATTTATTTTTATCTAAAGTTCATCAGGATTTCCAGCATGAAAACTGAAGCTTTTTTAGATTTTAGTTTGAACTAATTAAACAAAGTTTCTTTTGACAGCTTTCACCGTATGGTAAATCTATTAGGCCTACAAATAGGCCTATTTGGTTAAAGTCCTTTAACCTGACCATGTCATTGACTGTAATTATAGCAATTTCACTGTTCTATATGAACAAATAATAATTGTATAGCAGCTCTAGCCATGGTAGTCATGGTAGGCCATAAACTATACATGCATACATTGATTATTTTCTTGTGAATTGGGATATAACATACCGGTACACTATTACAATATGACTGCATTGCATGCTTAATAATTTAAACAAGAAATACTACATAATGTATTTCACCAGGGAGTGGGCAAGTCCATACCAGCATATGTTTAAAATTATTCTGATTGAAATATATTAAACCAAACAGGCCCTTAGTTCCTGAGGTAAGTGAACCTGTTGACACCGTGCTTCTCCGGGGGAATTGTGATTCACACAGGGTCACACAAGGTACCACACCAACCAGTCACCAACAATCATGCAATCTGCCCTTAAAGGTATAGTCAGTCATTCTGGAGAAAGCGTGATGATATTTGAACTTGATCAAAACAAAAACACCTTTTTCTTCAATGCCACAAGGTGCTCCCTCAAAAGCTCTGCCTCACACATTGGAAACGCATTGCCAAGAATAGGATACTGTTGTGTGGCGTGGTCTGCACCACTTTGTGTGCCCATTTGCAGAGCTAGCGCTGTGTACAAACATCAGATTATTTTCTCAGCACGCACACTGAAGGGGCAGCTATCGGATCGTGGATATTAGACACATTTGAGAAAAGGTGTATTAGTTTACAATCGCCGATTATACCTTTATAAGCGATTATAAGATAGCTAACAATCCATGATTGTTTTATCTTTTAAATTAAGATAGTATAATGAGAACATTATTTAAATGTCAACATCACTGATACTTTGATCAATGCTGAAATCTGTATTCCCTTTTGTAAATTGTATGGTATGACAAATTTGATGCATAACAAACAATAATCAAAAATATATTGCAACAAGAATAATAAATGTGATTGCTTTCTACTGAAAATAAATCTCTCATAACATTTATGTATAGCGCCGCTTTTACTGGAAATCAATTTGGGAAGATATTGAGTCATGCTGTCTTGCAGAAAACAAGATAGATAGCCTGCACAAACATGTTGATTTGTTTCAGTTTAGCTTTACATTCCACTATCAGTGCCACACCATTATCACTCTAATGAGCATTATCACACCTGAACCTAAACACTCCCTTTGCAACTCTCCCTGAAGATCTTTGTTTTTCATGTGTTACCATGAGACTGTGCTGTCGGGAGTTGAAATTACATGTAACATTCAGATGGTGTCACATGCCTAGAGGAACAGGACCGCATTGGCCACACGTGAAACACCACAGTTGTGCTATTACATAATGTTCCAGGTCCGTGGGGCTTTTCCTTATATTAAGAGCCTAAATGAGCTATACCTTCTACATAACTATTACTAACTGTTTTGCTTTCTTCAGAATGTTCTGTTGTTCATAATGCATGAGCTGAACGTATGAAACACATTACACAATAGGCTATATTCTCCAGGTAATTTTCACCCCAGGGAGAAAACCCCCTTTGACAATATTATAGTATGTACCCTCCCATGCCTTCTGTACAGGCTCAATGCAAAGGGAACAAGACAGTCGCACAGACGCGCAGATCAAAATGAGTGAATTACACTTACGAACACAACCAGAAGAACTGCCGGCTGATGAACAGCAGGACACAACTATGAAGGATGTTGTTAGAGTGGAATTAACCCCACCGGCGCAAGACCAGATGACCTGCGTGAGTCTCAGTGATCATGGCAGCATTGCAGCAGACTGCGAAAAACACATGAAGATGCATTCTATCTTCCTACAGGTTCGTAATCAGATCAGATCACAAGTTGGTGAAAACATCCCTAAGAACAGCATACTGGAGCTGGTTCAGAGGGTCAAAGACAAGGAAATGGGGATGCTGTCTGCAGACTGTGAACCTGATGGGGAGCATAACTTTAAGTGTGAGAAAGAGAGAAATGAAGCAGGGATTTTGGCAAATTATTGCAAATGTGACAAGGGTGTAAAAGAGAATGAAATTGTTGCAGTTTTTGAACACGAACTTGAGGCTAGTAAAATGGCTTTAAGGGAGGAGTTCAAAGCGCAAATTGCTCAGATACGTGAAGAAATGAAGGCTTATACTGACCAGGTTGTGAAAGATATAGAGAGTAAGGTGCAGAGCTGGCATCTTCACAGTCCACAGAAGGCTCAGCCACGAGTACAGCTAGACACCAGAGGGACAGACAAGAAACAGAAATATCCGTTGCTGGCTTCCAGAAGAAGTCGGCCTTTGACTCGGACCATGACGACCATCACTCCTAAGACATGTGCCCCAGTCATAATAGGCCCACGTGCAAAATCAGAGATGTTAAGCTCCACAAAAGACTCTTTGCTTTACCTGAAGGGTCCAGACTTCTCCGTGTTCACCTCTCCAGGCCAGAAGCCTCAGCCGAAAAGGAAGTCTCTTCCCCCAGTTCACCCACAACTCCAGCGGCCAAGGCACGTCCAAACTAAAGCTCAGACACAGTGAATCAAGACCAGAAAGGAATTGACAGTAAAGCTTGTCATTGAGGATAACGGCTACAGTAGAAGTCACTAATATCTCTTGAAAGGTTAGATTTTTATTTTATAATGTCAAATTTTGTTTTCTGTGAAAATGCAATGTGCAAAATGTAACCTATATGCACAGAATATTTTAATTTAAACTGCACCGTTTCACTACAGCTTTATGAGAAAAACTTAGCTTTTCGTGTCTGTTGGTTAAAACAGCATTCATCTGTGTCCTAGAACTGGGTTATAGTGATTCTTCATGCTTCTTCATGCATTTGATATTCTTATTTATTATTATATATTTTAGAAAACTGTCGATGGTAGCTATATTTTACAACATATAGGCCTGTCTACACGTGTGAAATGTTCCACGAGGGGGAAAAAAAAGAGTTGTAATTTTGCCACCTGACCTACAGATGGCAGCAGTTATCTCACATAAGACGACTGAATCATGATTCCTATAAATACAATTCTACCTGAAAGGCGAAAAAATGCCTTTTGAATACCTTGATTTTATTTTCTTTGCATCATTTTTAACTTGGATTCCATACTGAGACATGTTAGTATAAAACAAAAATATTATTAATGAAAAGATGATGAGTATATATGCGTGTATTATTTACAGTGTATTCTATATAAATCTAAATATGTTGTATTTACTGTGATCTATGGGACACAATAAAGCATGATATCAATAAAACAAAAACAAATCTGAATTATTTCACTGGGGCTCTTATTCAAACAAAATGATTTCACTGTGGCTCAATTAAAAGTCAGTTTCCTTTAATATAGCCTGTTAAAAGTTGTTCTAAAGAATGAAATGGAACTATATTTGACTTAGGGCATTTGGACCTCTGCTTGGCTACAGGGAATGTATTGTGCTATATGTTAGATCCATTGCTCTTCATGTGTTAGTACTGTAAAAGAGAGAAGATGATTAAGTTGGAGACTGTACACAGACTATATTTGGGCTGTTGTAGACCTAATGATTGAGAATAGTGTTTGACCACAAGGTCATCAATTCAAATCTCTACACCAGATGGGAATGTCTGTGCAGGGAAAGTAAATTACATTTCTTCCCGCCATAAATATCCCTCAAGATAAACAATTACACAGTTAGTTAAATCTATTATTCTATTATTCTTGTATTCATCAACCAAGACCATTTTTATACATAAAACTAAATATTTGGGGTCTTTCTAAAGTGTGTAGATTTAGCTGCATTAGAATATACAGCAGTTATGTCTTGTGTTTGATTATACAGCTATCTGAGCCTTAACCAGCCCTCCCATTCATAAGTGTTATATGGCAATACAAAATGACAATTAAACCAAAATGGACACTCTGCTGGTTTATTTGTAGAACTTCAATTATCTCGGGATTTTACTTGTCAAGGTCACAGCACCTGAGTGTATTCAGCAGCTGAACTGGCATAGGCACCTGCCAGTGACAGGAGAGGCTTTTACTTCTGCAGCGGTCATAGGAGCTGTATGCGTAGAAGCATCCCTGGCACAATGGCTGGGATAGAGAAGCTTGTAAAAGAGGATCTTTGTATCTCGGGGGTGAGGAGCCATGAGCACCCATATCCGGAGGGGACAAGAGCCCAGCACATTCAGGTCCGGCCAAGCCAAGCTGTGACCGGAAGCGGCGCCTGTTGCCTAATGATGTCCACCAGAATACATGCTAATCGCTGTGCACATTGCAGCAGGTCCTGCACTGAATAAGATAGCTTTCTATAATGTGAAAACCCAATGTAAAGATTTGTCCCTGTAAACGTTTTCTATAATGTGAAAAATAGAAATGAAGACCATGCCAGTTTCTGGGTAGGGGGAAGGAAGATCATCTCTGCAGCTCAATAGTGTGTGAAGTTTGCTTGCTTCCATGTCAATGCCACACCTAGTCAGTGTTAGTCACCTTGATAAAACTCTCACAAATGTAAAGCCCAGGCCTGGTGTTACTGGTGTAACACCAGGCCTGGGCTTTAGACGGAAACCCTACTACTAAATACATTTAAAAATAAAACAGACAGTGATCCCTGACAAAAGTGATACATTCATAAACACGGTCAGAATGGGTTTTTCTCATGGGTTCTTCTTTAGCATTATCTTAGTTGGTAAAGGGTGGAGTAGGAAGTGTTCATGAGCCATGCAAAACAAAGAGCAGTGAATAATCTGGGGTGGGGAGATTTCTGCAGCCGTTTAAAAATACATGTAACTATACTTGAAATGTAGCAGTAGAGAATTACCATGTAAATACATCTTGCACAAAACAAGCATTGTATTTTGGTTTTGTCATCTTGTAGCCCTTATTCTGGATGTATACTATAAGAGGCCACTTCCAGGTAAAGGGAGAGGGTTGACCACTAATTGTGCAGATTCTGTGTTGCTTTGGCAGGTTTTTAAAGTCATTATGGGTGTGAGAACTGCTAGACTGTCATTATTGGTGTGTATTGGACACTTGATTACCCACTTATGTAAATGATAGCCAAGCCAGTATTACTGAAACCCTTCATTTGAATGCTCTTTGTAAGATCTCTGAATACCATTGCATCAAGTTTCACATTTACATTAGTAATGTTTCAGTTGTGCTCTATTTTCTTGAATGAGTCATAGATAAATCCAAAGATAATTTTTTAATTATCTGCAATTCATTTCAGCAATTCCAGTAAAATTCTAAATGTTTTTAGTCAAGTGTAACATGTTGTTTCTCACAGAGGGATCGTAAACATCGTAAACATCCAAACTGTGAGTGAATATCGTGTTTTCGACGTTCCTGTTGCCACCACCATATCAGGGTGCCTCAGCTTGTTTTGATCAGGGGCTCTGCTGTCTAGACTGGTGAGGGGCTCATGTGTAGACAAATTATCTTATTAACACAGCAGTGTGAGCTGTAATCCTCCCACCAGATACAGTTCTCCTTTGCAGTTGTCAGCCCCAGTTTTTAACACAGTTAGAGTAACATCGGCCACCTTCAAAATATATGCTGGTGTCAAACAAAGGTTATTCCATTACTATATGTATTGCTATGTCATTGTCATAGAGGTACAAACCATATACAAACACATGCAAACCCAGACACCCAGCTAACCACACACACACAAAGGAACAAATGCATTACACTAACACTCACCCCCACCCAGCCCTGCATGGCCACCGGGCCTAGTTTGGGGGACTCCAGCGGGTCCTTTGTGTGTACAGGCTTCACAGGTAAGACAGGCGCTTGGAGTAGCACCCGGAACGCTTTGATCTGTCAGAGGTGTGTGTCTGGGGGGGGGGGGCGGGGGGAAGGGGATTGGGGGGGTAGGAAGGGGGTGCACCCCATCTCTCTGCGTGCCTGCGTGCATGCAAGCGTGGGCACGTGCATGCTCTTTTATTTTTGCAGCAGGTGGACGAATGCTGTAGCGAAGGAAGCGTTGACAGGCTGTGGAATGTGTCAGATGTCTGTTTACATATGCATATGGAGACACACACACACACACACACACACACACACAATGCATATGCTGCTGCTTGGGTGGGATTGAACAGCAGGGAGATGAGTGAGGATGCCTATGAGTAGCTAGCAGTTGTGTTTTGGTTCAGCTGCGCGTCCAGTATCTTTTGGTGCGGCTACACCCACACTGATGACAGCAGGGCTGTAACTTGTATGGGAGGGAAGGCATTAGTGTGTTGAGTGACATCGGCTACACTATATCATTGACTAGAGTATCTGCTGATAATTGCATCTAAAATGGCATGACATGGCCCATCTTTCCCAGTGTTCCCAGCAACCACAGGCCTGACTGTGAAAAGGCGGTAAAACATTTATGCTTGTTTAATTAACATCGTTAAACCTTGGGAAAATAAGCAATGGCTGGTGCAACACTAGCGGTAATTTAACAAACACATTGGTACCAAATGGCAAATGGCTTCAGACAAACCTTCACCATTTTAAAGGGATCACTACATAGAATGTCACTAATTGCCATCTTGCGTCTGACCACTGCAGTTAGCTCTCTTATGCGGTCCTTACCTCATGGTTGACAGCACCAAGGTCAAGATTGAACGAATGGTAATGATGATGACATATTGTTTTCAAATATTACGTTTTTGTGAGAACCTCTTTAAACATCAAAAGTATACACATTTTGAGGACATTTGCTTTTACAAGGTAAAACAGACTAAACCTATTTGCCTGTATTCCCAATAAATATGTGCATGTCCTCAAGATTAACATGGAAATGTTTGGACTGCAGTGCATTGCATTGTTTTGTCTTAAAGAGGGGGCAGGCCATATTGGCATGACCAAGAACCAAAACCCTACACACTAATGAGGAAGTACAAGATCTGAGTTAAGCATTTTAAAGGGGCCACTGGATTAGATAATAAAATCCCTCCTAAGAATTCCTCAGGAGTTTTGTAAATTGCCCACCTCCATCCACCTACACCCAAACACACACACAAACACACACA
>JAODUG010016760.1:0-22861 GCA_027564795.1 Aphredoderus sayanus | reverse complement strand
AAGAAAATGCAGTTTTAAAGTTATATCCAGGTCTGCGGATTTGTCCTAGCCTCTACTAGGCCCGTTCCCCATCCATTGAGTCCACACACTGCACTGTACTCCCACACAGGAGTCATGTCTGGTGGACAACTAGCCACTGCCACCCAATCACATCCGTACAGTTTGCAAATAGCATTCCACTCTCACTACACTCAGAAAATAAGAAGAGAGAGGCCAGAAACACGAAAATCACACAAGACGACTCAAAGGGCCCCAATGGATACCCATATAAATTATCCAGAAATTATTATAGTTGTAGAAAGTTTGCCATTAAATAATTTAACGGACCCAAGTCCTACAAAATGTTTGGAAGATTTGAATATGATGTAGCCTATATGACTTTATGACACTTTTAAGTAAAATGTTATATTGCTCATTAACTTTCAGAAAGTGAAACCTATTCATTTCTGATACAGAAACTCCACATGCAGGCCTACTGATAAAAAAAAAACTGCATACATCATGTACGCAACCATTTATACTGTAGCAATTCAATTACTGCAGTGCCATCTAGTGTCAGGTAAAAAGGATTAAAATCTCCAAACTAAAACAAAAAAATCAAACAAAATGCAAAACAATATCAATATTGTCAAAAGTCAGGTCCAAGGTTGAAAGAATACTAAAATAACAACGACTTGTGTTGTGAAAATTTATTTCCAAAATAAATTAATATTACAAATTGAAAAAAGGTAAAGCTTTACAACTCTGTGTATTTCAAAATGCCAATCCTCTCCTCCCTCTTTGGAAGTGGAATGTTTCCTGTAAACATGAAATCACATGCTAAATAACCTTATGACCAGCATTCAAATGAGAATGGATTGAAATATAGGTCATACTTTTTTGTTTTGTTTCATAGGTTTATAGTTTTATACATTTGTATTAGATGAACTCCAATTTACCTGGAGGTGCTACAAAGTATTCTTCAACTGAAGTGCTTGGGAGCTTGAGCAGTTCTTCTGCACACTGCCCTTCTGTCACAACATCATCCCTCAGGTAGAGTGTGCTGGAAACAGCCAAAGCCTCAATAATTCACTTTCACCATGTAGCCAATCTATGTATGATGTATTATGTTTGTAAAAGCAATATTGCATAGTCATCCTCCTATCAACGAGTTGTTATCAAGGCAATCAAATTTTACAGACAGGTATGTAGACCTACCTGTCTTCCAGAACAGAATCCATTGGTTCGACCCCACTTGTGTCAACAACATGAAGCTGATCTGCAAATCGTATGGCCTTCTCCAAACAGGTCAGTCCTTCTTTAGTTCGAAAATCAACCAATGCTAATCTCTCCAGTTTGTCAACCAGGTTGCCAGGGACTTGGGCAGGCTTTAGTCAAAAGCATAACGTTAAGTTGTATTTGTGGTGTCTATTTAATAGACATGATGTCTATAGAATTAATGACATTACTGTGCACCTTTTGTCTCAACCAATAATGACGTTATTTGGTATGTTTGAATCATAATCACGTTTACTGGTAGCCTACCGTAGGGAGTTGATCCTCCTGTACTGGTTTCCATGTTGGGACCTCTGGTACCTGCAACATATGAGGTTCAGCCACGTTAGTGGAGTATTTAGGAATCTACTATGCTACCGTTTTTATTTGAACAGTGTAACCTCATTAGCTTACCTTGGGATTGTGTGTACTGAATAAATGTGAGTCAGTCTGAATGTATGCGTTTCTTTTTCGAATGGTGCTCGGTTTTGTTACGCATACTTGGTCTTTGAAGAATGGACGTTTAAGATAATTAAACGTAATGCGATTGCAGTCGCGTGCATACTTCATGCTAATGCATAACATAGCGTATACTACGAACGTCAAAAGTACTACCGGCAATTGTCGACTGAAGAACAAACGGCTTTCCGTAGTACGCAGAAAAACCGCGACCAAATAAATAAGGTTGCGTGAGCAAAAAGCTCTCCTGTTGAAGTCCGGCTTAGCCGATAGAGCATGGTACATATACAGTTATATGGGTATATCGAACGTTTAGTCTGAGGAGTCAGGGATCAAGGTTATTACGTATAGTTCTATGGATCAAGCCCTGTCAGGCTATTTGCGTGTTTGTTTTGCTTGTTCAAGTGAATGGCCCAAGACATAAACGCATATAATGATGTTCTACTTTTTGAAGAAATTAAGTCCAAACAAATCGGTCAAACCGATCTTATTCGGTCAATGAGCAAAACACTGCACTGAGGTTGTGTAAAGAAGAGGAATGAGGCTAGCCGCCTACAACGTTTAATACATCTACAATGAAAAAATAAAATACACATTACAAGCAGTTTTGGAAAAATAAGAATAATTCCCTTTTTATTTTTATTGTAAAAACATATACCATTTAATATATAATTTCATTCTATATAGAATCTGGTTGTTTAACAATACACAACACAAAAAATAAAGGTTTTACAAACAAAACAGCATTTGAATGAGTCAATAAATAAATAAATAATACAGGTTGGCAAGTAATTCCATTTGACAGTAAAATACAATTTTATATTAATTTTTTGATAAAGACGTTTTCAGTTTTCAGTGACAAAGAAGCATCAATACTAAATGTAATAATTAGTCCCATCACATTAATAGAAAAACTTAAATAGTGTTAAGTTCTAGATATATGAATAACAGATGAAGGGTTGGTCATAGTCTGATAATTACATTAGTATTTGAAAAACTTAAAGCATCTTTTATCCAACAATCTCACCAAGCTACTCTAAAGGAAAGATTATTCATATGGAACCCCATATTAGTCAACATTCAAAACATTAACTCTGTTCTTTTCACTGTGAAATGAATATGCTTAATTTGTTTGTTTTTAAGATGGTACAGTAAACAATGAGACATTTTTGTACTTGCTACATCATTCCTATTTTTGAACAGTACAAACTTAAAACAGTATACAATAATACATGTTAATACCAGAAATATGGCAACATATACTGTACGATGAGGTATTCATTTACTATTTAATATTGATAGCTACATAATTTTGCAATATTTGTATGGAAATTACCAAATATGAATCTATCATTATTACCGCCTCTTCTGGAATACCAGTCGCTTTCAAACTCAACATGTGTTTATTCAAAGAACAGTAATAGATCAATCTTAAACTGAAAGATAATGAGTAAACGGCACAATTTCCAAATAAAATAAAATAAGAGCACTATCAAAATGTCAAGCTTGTTGCTTTCTCTGCTTAGGTTTCTTAGATCACATAAATTATAAGTTATGTTTCTGTGTTATAAATATAGTATGTGTTTATATTAATAAAACGTTTTTCTTGTTACAGTACAAGGCACACACAGCAAATACAGACATACTGGTATATTCAGTAGACAAGGAAGTTTATGGGACATAATCAAAAAACACAAATATTAAATCACTGATGTGGTACTGATGAACCACAAACTATTCTAATTATTCCATGTCATAGAGGAATTGTAATATTGTTAATTCTAATATAATTTTCATGTGCTTTCAAAAAAAAACAACAACCAGTAATTTAGCATGTGGCCTGACATCGATTTAAAACAATTGTGACATGATCATTTAGATATAGAATGTAGACTGGATGTGGATATAAAATAGTTAAAATGTAAATTGATATAAGCTTTTAAATTTATAAATCATAACGCAAGTGACTTTTAACACACCTAACACTAGATTCCTCTCTAAATATTAAACCCAAAATGTAAAGAGATATATTCTGACAACAATATTTTAAAAAGGAACAGGTTTCAAATCATATATTCATATTACTGACATAGTTATTAGACATACTATTCTCATAACAGTTGACAACACACACATTATTGTGAATAATATGATTAAGTTTAGCAGCAAACTGTGATTGTAAAAGCTGTGCGTGTGTGTGTGTGTGTGTGTGTGTGTGTGTGTGTATACACATGTCTTTTTCTTTCAACTGGTGGAGTTGCTCTTGTGCCGCTACAGCTATTCACACTTAACTTGGATGACAAGAAGAAGACACGACGAGCCTCAAGATCACTTGTTCTCTATAAGCACCTGCACCTTACACACTAGGTCTCTGGCCTGTGTAAGAATCTGCTTTATGTTGTGATGTTCTGCCATTTCTGAAAAGCAAAAGTAATTTGCTTAGATTCTCTCACAACCTACAATCCAGCCAGACCAATAAAAAGACCAATAAAAATTCACCAAATAGTACATGTAAGTTATCTTGTGTTTACTATCTCGTACTACTATAAATTACCATGTTGCATCATTCTCATCAATCAATGATCTGTAAATGTGTACTGTTACCATTAAAGAATTTGATGATGTCAGTGAAGTCCATGTTGTTCTCCAGAATAATGTCCCGGTAGAGTTCCACCAGTGCCAGGGCAATGAAGAGGACAAAGTGACTAGACGAGGCATACTTGGCTGCCCAGATGGTCTCCCAGACAGCAAAAACATCATCATACACCAGCTCTGAAGAGCAAAGCACATGGGACCAGCATTCAACCAACATGGGATACACTGTACTTGTGGGAGGCATAATTCTCAAGGAGAACACACAGGAGCAATCACCAATAAGGTTAAGGTTGAAACAGCCTCCATAAGACCCTCAGTTTATCACCAAAAATATTAAGTCTACCGATGTGGGACATGTCTTTCTTCTTTAGCGATTTTTTTTAAAATAGTATTTTTTTAAAGATATCAAAATATCAGCCATCTTTCCAACCTCTAATATACAAACATATTTACTATATGATTTCTGAACAAGCTGTCAACTAGGTTGACGTCAACATAGAATCTCCCATTGCTGTAACAGAATTTTTTTCCTGCACCACAAATCCCTGAGCCATTAGTGTACCTCGCTTGAAGTCTAAGAGGAACCAGCGATAGCAGAAGTAGAAATGGGTGTAGTCTCCATTCTGGTGCATTAGCTCAAAGAGCTCAGAATCCAGGATCTGCCAAGAAGAGATTGTTGGAGCACAATAAGTGTGGCTAAGGAATTAAATCTAACATTGTGGGGGCTTTCGGAAATTACGTTTGAGATGTGTTGTGTTACCTGGATAAGAGACCGCATGTTAGCAAAGTGAGTGTCCATAGCTCCTCCATGGGGAAAGTTTTGATTCATTCTCTTCATCAGTTCAGTGAAACAGCTGAAGGCCAGTGCCTCTGAAATAATAAACATACAGAATGTGGATGGACAATGTTTACTTTCATCAAATGTTGATGATGATAATTTAACCCCGTCTATTCAAAGTGGGCACACAAAACACACAACAATGACACAGAGCTGACTCACCGTCATCCAGAATGACTAGGAGTGGAGCCAGAAGATCACACATGCCCTGCACATAGCCAATCTCTAGGTGGCGCCAAATATAACTGAAAATCACATTTAAAGTGGGAATACTTGTCATGTTCTATTGTGCATGTTTACAATATGTTCTACTTTATTACACATTGGGGAAATGAACGCAATCACTAATTTATTAGCTATCAAGACTACATCTTTAGGACTGCAAAAACACATCTCCAGACGATCACCTTTATCATAACATTTGTATGGCTGGAATCCAGCATGGACCAGAGATCATCAGTATTTATATCATCATCTATCTGCCTACTGGGGTCAAAGTAAGGTTACTGGATGGCAGTGATGCACCTGCACATGATATTGCGCAGTTTCTCCAGGTTCCCAGGGGTGAAGTACCAGTAGTTCCTGTCACAGCGCTGCACGTCTTTGTCGATGCGGTGCAGATTCAGTGTGTACATATCCAAAAGCTCTTGCTGCAACATATACCATCATATCATAAAATATATTCAATGCAACACAACAGACGACGGCCTAATGTAAGCAATCAAAAGGTGTGCTTACAGAGTAAGTTGTCCCAAGGGTGACTTGGGCTGCCTCTTCATGCTTGGGCTCCTCAGAGACATTCGGCGAATCAAGATGAGGGCAGAGGCTCTCCATGTCTGGCTCCTCAGATAGGATAGACTCAGTTCCCTCTGGGCTGGCCTTTCCCTGCCCCTCCTCCAACTTCAGCTCCAGATGTGGGGCAGACTCTCCCGAGAAAGAATATGCTTCACAGGGCCCCTTCCTCTTCCAAGGCACCATGGAAACTTTGGCTCCAGGGATCTCCTCCATCTCTATAGCTGAGGGAGACTCGTCAGATTCAGTGGTGACCTGAGCCATCTCGTCATTCTGGGAAGTGTGAATGGCTTCAGCTGCTAGTGCATTCTTAGTGTCTGCTGGGAAAATGAGGTTCTTCGGCTCAGAATCATCAAGTGACATTTTGCTTTCCACTTTCAAGGTCTCATCCTCCTCCATTAATAAACCATATTTTGGTGATGCACATAATTCTGCCTGGTAGCTGGCTGCCTTTTCGATACTTGTTTCTACAGCTCCCTCTGCCTTGCTTACAAATTCACTTCCATTTTCTGTAGTTTGCTCACCTGTGATGTGCTCTTTGGCTTCTCCAGGTTCTGCTGGTGTCACGGTATCGTCTTTCTGGGGCACTTCTTTCTCCGTTCTCCCTAAAACTGACCGTGACGTCTCCCAGTGGCTCTCTAGCTCGGGAGATTGTGTTGCGTCTGCCACTGCAAAACGCTCTCTGTCTCCAATCATCTCCCTCTCCTCATGTTCAACATATTTGGGCTCCGCTGCTGATGAAGCAGCGGTGGCGCTTGTTGTGGGAGGCACAATCTCCGCTTCAGACACGATCGCCTGCACTTCTTCTGCCGCGTGGATTCCCAACTCACCTGGTAGCGCAGCCTCTGCCGCCTGGCCTGGCGTGTCTTCCTTCCCTTTGCCCCTTTTCACAGTTTTGTCACCCTTTGTCAACGGGCTGGTTTCTATGCCTGCGTCCCGGGCAGCTTTGACAGGGCTCTGCGCGGGAGCAGCGGAGGTTTTGGGGGTGTTATCGGGTGCAGCGCTGTCCTCCGTGCTGAGCGAGCCGTCCGACATCCCGGAGGTGACGGAGAAGTTGCGCGAAGACGGGTGTCCGGAGTCAGGAGAGCTGGTCCCGTTCTGAAGCACCCCGTTGTGCATTTTAGGCGCCTGTTTAGCCTCTTCGGTCTTAGGCTCTGCCTCGATTTGGTCCGCCTCCTCTACAGATTCAAACACCTGAAAGAACAATCCAAAGGCAAGCAGGCTAGTCCAGGGGACGGGGTGGGAGGATGTGAAGCACTAGCAGGAGAGAGTGTGTGAGAGTATTGGCCCATCCCATTAATAGTGCAAGTAATAGACCCGAGCACTGTACTGTTGTACGTCTGGTAAATGTCTCAGTTGGTTTTAAAGACCTGCATCCAATTTTGTACAGTGTATGAGCTGTGTGAAGCTGTGCTACCTGAGTACTACTGCTGGAATCACTCTGCAGGCGAGCCAGACTCTGTCTGTCTGAGCTGCAGCTCTGGGAAGACTGCAGTATGGAAGAAAAATCGACACATTAAATATATACAAATATTAAAGACTATTTTCAAAACAACTGTTTTTGACTAGTCAGTTAAATGTGTAAAGCCATGTCTATCTATACTGCACGTTCCCTGTGAAAAAGATATATCATGATCATCTAAAGCTCTGCATAGTGGACTGTAGTGAGAAACCCAGTGAGAAACATTGGCATAGCAAGTGTCTGAACACCAAAGCTATCAGTGGGTTTGTCCTTCAGGCCATTAGAAATGATGGGAAACAAGCGTGAATATATCCTTTCATATGTCAAATATGATGACTTTGTGTTACCTCATTGCTGACAGTGGAGTCATGGTGCACAATCTTCCGGCTGGTGCAGTCCACGCTAGCAGCAGAGGAGCACTTAGCTAATGCAGCAGCATGCTGCTCCTTCTCCCGCTGCCGGACAATGGCCTCGCAGCCCAGCCACTCGCGCATGGTCTGCTCATAGCACTCCCTGACGTGTTCATCCACCTGGGGTGAAAGCTCATCGGTCAGCCGCTCTCGCGGTGAGCTCCCTGAACGACGGACTTAACGGCGCTCATCACAAACCTCCTTCCTCTCGACGTCACACATCCCAAACTGGTAATGGCCCAGGAGAAAGGGCCACACCTCCTTGCGTAGTGCGGGGTCAACACCGCCATAGTAGACCAGGCGCAGCAGTTCCTCCTCCTTGTAGGTCTGCAGAGACAAGACGAAGGCCTTCAAACAGTAAAACTGTATAAAACAGACGTCATTGTAATTGTGATGTTTTATTGATGACTCCATGTTGTTTTATTCACCATCAGATGTCAGTAGTGGGTCTTTCACAACAGGCTAATAAAAACAGTATTTAAAGCGTTAAATATTCAGTACGCGCAAGTCTTTAATCTCAGCATGCTGTTGAATAATTCTAACCCAATTATTTACATTGTTTGCATTCTTTGGATACAAACTAAAAACAGACAGCATGAAAATCAGTGTGGTGCTCTGAAGCATTTTCGAAGTTAGCAGTAGCCGTTTAATCAGGAAAGGCTAAAACGAGTTATGAAAAACACTCGTAAAGAATTTCCAGGTAATATTATTAACGTGTACAGAGCCAAAAACACCCTGTATGCAGTAGCAAGGCCGTAGTCATCTTTCACGCATAAATATACCTGCATGATTGCATTAGTCATATTTCATGCATAAATATGCCTGCATGTTGATGCTTGGCATATCGTTGAGTACGAATGGCCTTGCAGAAAATACACCAGGGCGTTTGTGGCCATATACATCTATATCTCCTACATGATAGTTCTTTTATATTCTATATTCGCATGTCCATTTGAAGCCGGCAGTGCAGCAGGTGCTGGTGGCTAACATTGGTGCTTACAGTGCAGTCCTGCAGGAAGGTCTGCCACACCTCAGTGGTGAGGCCCCTGTAGGCATCACATGGCACATCAGGCTCCACTATGGTGTGATTCACCAGGGCAGACAGGTGGGTGCGAACGGTGGACAGGTGACGGCAGTACGCCAGCCCTAGTCGATCAAACATGCATTACCAATGCATTACCAATGCATTACCAATGCATTCCATAGTTGACAAAGAATTTTACAAAGCTTTTTCGGGATGAGGATTTATCACATAGGAGCTATTTCAATTAACACAGCCGCGAGTGGCATTGAATTACAGTACATACAGCCATAGAAAGCCCGAGAGATGATCTGATACTTCATGTTGTCGCACAGCATCTTCAGTGGAGCCCTGCATTGAAATAAAGCAAATAGTACTACCTTTCAGTACGCAGACTCTTTGACAGTGTGGTCCATTCTCACATGAGTGTCTTGCAAATTGTGGTAAGGCAGTGGCGTTAGCCTTTGCAGATAACAATAGCCATGTCTATACAAAGCATTGCTTAACCTTCTCTAAATACAACAAAGCTCTGATTCGTTCTTCCTACTGGGTGCTACAGCCTCACCTCTCATGGTTGCACCCGTTGGGGGGCCCCGCTTCAGAGTGGCCTCCCTGGGAACAGGAGGAGCAAGAGGACTTCCTGAGGGTGGGGTGCCACATTGTCACTCCCTGGTCCATCAGGTCTGGAGGATTAGCTATAGCATGCACGCACGCACACACACATGCGCGCACGCACACAGATGATATTAAGTATTTACTCTGACATACACAGACACATACTAAATGATTATTGCCATGATCATGTTTCATAGATTTGGCTATTTAAGATTTTCAAAAGCAAAATTACACTCATCAATTTCAATCTGACAGCAGCACCTAAGAGCAGAATTTGCTTGCACAGTGATTCGTTTCTGGTGGAAGAAAGACAAAGCGGATTAGAGGCGGTGTACACTAATCTCACATCTTTAAACACTGCCACGGGTTGCTACTATGAACATTAGCATCTACTGTAACATCTAGGCCTATGTGGTTCATTTCTTAACATACAGAGATCAAAATCATTAGAGAACAAAAGATCTCACTCTAGTCTACAGCTGAGAGCATTAAGACTGTGGCACACCACTATCTGTGAAAAGGACAATTGTAATGCAAAGAAAGAGTGTGGGCAGGTTGTGGTTGGAGCGGGTTGTGGAGAGGATCTTTAACATCCAGAAGCTTTGCTAGAGGCGCAGAGCAAGCGCCAGGAAGATGTTGCAAGGAATCAAATCAAAGCAAGCTGACAGATGGACACAAAAGTCGAACTGGGACAGTATTACAGATGTTTCCTGTGAGTGAGGGGGATTCTTCAGGAGAGCTGTAGGACCGCTTGGGGACCACCAGGGTCCCTGCTTTAGAAGGGGCGTGCCCACTCAGTTGAAGGGACAAGGAGGAGATCAGGTGGGGAGGGTGGGTTACAGTCACTGTAACGAACAATGAGGCACATTTTCATAAAGGGCCAACAGCTGGGATGTAACCCGCTGCCGCCGCTCAGTGGCAACTTTGAGGCCACCAGAATGTTGAGAAGAATCTTTAAAAGGTTCTCCAGTCCCTCACCAAACTCTGAGTGGCTGTTGGGAAACAGGATGCGGAAGACATAGTCCGTGGCCTCGTCCTCCTCCTTGTCTGAGACCGAGTCTGTAGATCCAGAACCCTGAGAAACCCTGTTCCGCAGCCTGGGGAACACTTTGCCCTGTAAGGAAACAAAGTATTCATTACTTAACATGCATGTAGTATTCTAGGCTACCACTTGGGGTGGTCAGGCTGAAATGCACACCATTAAACCATCTTGACCTCGGCATACAGGAGTGCTAAATACAGTGAGTTTAACCCCAATGTAGTCTCAAGGAGTAAAACTTTGTTGTTAGAATTGTCTTGTCCCTTCATGTTAACCTTATCCTGAGGCTTTAAATCTAACTTCTCACTGCCAGCAAATGTCACAAGGAAGGATGATAAATCAGTTGGGTTCAGTAGGTGACAGCATGTGTACCGTGCACTTGTTTATACTCATTTCTAAAACAGATGCCAGCAACAGTCATCAAAGCAGTGCAAAGCCATCCCTGTGTGATTCTAAGAGGCTGAGTGTGTTCAAGCTGAGGCTAGTAGCACGGCCCGATGTCAATACGGAGTTTGCCCTGCAGAGATATTGGATGCTTTTTTACAATCCCAAACACATCCAAGCGCAAAATGAGATAGAGCTTTGGAAGAAGACCTATAGAACCGTTGATGCAGTTTTCATAGTCTTTTACCCTCAATATGTTGTTGTATTGATTTTATTGTATTGATTATTGATTACTTTAAATCAAAAAAGGGAATAATGTCAGGGATCAGTAATTTACATTCACAGTTTGACCCCAGGAGGACCAATCTGCACTGACCTTTCCCCTCTGAGACCAGAGAGGAGGATCCAGTTGGCCATGGGGAAGGAGGCCATTCTCAAGGCAGGACAGGAACTGGAGCAGGTGACCTCCTTTAGGGAAGCGCAGAGGAGGCCTCTGAATGCCATCCTGACTAACTAGTACTACAGTCCCCCCACTGTCCACTGGTGAAGAACAACACAATGGATTCATTTAAAAGTAAATTCATTCAATCATTAAAAAACAGACAGTGGAAATGATAAGTGTAGCTTGAACAGAACACAACCCACCGTGCTGATGACAGTGCAAGTAAACAATCTCCTCCAGGCGGATGGTCATGGCATAGTCCCAGTACACACTGGAAAAGATTCAATTAAATACACTAGTCACTGACATAAATATTCCTTAACAGTGAATAGCGCATAATACAGTATATGTCCATAGACTGTGGATGGATGGCGTCTGCATGTAATAGAAAGAGGGAGTATCCTCGTGAGAAGTTGTTTTTATTGTGTGAGAAGAACCAGGCGTATTGACAGGAACATAATATGGTTTGGCATGAGGGATGCTTGACAATGTCTGTGTAAATAAGCCATCTGGTGACTGTAGCACACTGAAAAAAAGGCATCATCATATCAGCAGTGCTTACACCAGGATAGAGAGCCCCTGAGTCAGAGAAACACACTGCATTATTCAGTAATGTTAATCTGTTTTACACGCAACAGAGGGAAGCATTAAATATAATATGTTCTATCCCACGTTTTTGCTATATGATGATAATAATATTTGCAGCCAGGGATGCACCCATCAAAAGTTCTGGAGATTATGCTTTTCCTTCACTTTGCTCTGTGACACTGTGAAACAGACCCACAGAAAAAGCCATCCTGTTAGATTAAGCTGGTCTCATTGATATATTATGCAGAGCAGACCAAAGAAACAGCACAGCACAGTACTGTGCCTTGTTTCAAAACATTTTTGGAACATCAAAGAGGCTCGATGGCTTCCAAGGGAAGCACTCTTGTTTTTTCTGGTCTAGATTGGAAATGTGGGTTGGTAGGAAGAAACACACTAGCGTTTTCCCTAGGCAGTGTGTCTGTCTTTTTCTGTAATGCTAGGCTAATAAAGAAGACATGGTAATATGATTCTTATAGCAATCCTATTGCATGTTGATGTATTGATGTTTTTGCATACCTGCGTTCATATTCTAGGTCTCCAACAGAGCCATTCATTAGTTGATTAGGTGTCCACTTTAGGGTCATGATGTCAGCTGTCTGGTGAAGAGAGAGGTACCCTGGGATAGCTTCCATATCATCTCGCTAAAAAATAACAAGGACATTTGTTTTAACGTCAATGATGTTGTTGTTTATATTATGTATGTATTGATATCTCAAGCAATGTTATACTGTATATTTGCAGAAAGCACAACATATTAACCAGATCCCATTTCCTATGCATGTATGATACTGCTCTATGTCATACTGTGCTACAGTACATTATGACATCTTATGAAAAATCTTTAGTTTTTGCATTGTGCCACAACCTACATATGACAAACTGATGATAGTCCGATATGATACATCATATCAGAAAAAAAGTATGCAGTATAATTTGTGTTTGTTTATGTTTCTCTAAATAAGAACTTGCATGTGATTGCACATATTTAGTAATAGTGCGTGAGTGTGGGCGACCTCAGCATCACAGGCCGATAGATGAGAGGAGCTGGACTGTTACCGGCTGTACGAGCACATTGTTCTTGCCAAACAGCAGGGTAGCCCTGTTGTTCTGGTGTAGCGACTCCACGTAGTCGCGAGCCGAGGGGGAAGGGCATGGCCTCTCATCCATGCTGCTGCTGGAGTGCCTCTTCTGGATCTAGGGACAGGCAGCAATGTCTGTCAGCGGTTCTCCAACTGACCCAGAATGAACCTATTCTCTCAATAGCACAACACAATAAGTTACAACAAGCTTAGAGAAAATAACAATTTTCTTGTTACAAGCCCCAAAAAGCATATTTGAAAACCACTGGTCTAATATAAATGCCAGAGAATTTCACGTTGAACTATGCTGACAAATGACAATACACAAGTATACTCCTAATAACAATATATAGATGTAGGCGTTAAAACAATACAGTACCACAGAGTTGACTTCCTTGGCTAAATCCCTTATTACAAGTGGCTTAACATGGGATGCAGATTTCACTGATTCAACAGCTCAAATTTGTGGTTTACAAAAGATTACAAAACCAGTCGCTGTTTTCCATGGTTCTTCAGCTTCAAACAGAACCCCTACCTATTAAGTTTAAAAGATTAGCAATATCTCAAGGTGCACAGTATCAATAATTACTAGAGGAGATCTATCTATCTATCTATCTATCTATCTTAATCCACATTAAGATACGGTCTTCTAAAGAGAAAAACGTGCTTTTCCATGCAAGTCCTGCTGTTTCCCCAACTGTGAGGGAGATCCGAGAGGGACAAGACACTTTAACTGAGAAAACAGTCCAATCCTTCGAGAAAAGACCACATGAAAGGGAGCATTGCAAATTGGTTATATAATAGTATGTAATGTATGTCGGTGGTATTAAATTAAATGGGGTATAAAACTGCTGTGCTACAGTAGTTCACAGTACTTACACAGAGAGCAGGCCTCTTAGTGGGAGAGTCTTGTCTACAGTGACCACTGTGGATGCGGTGTCTCTGTACCAGCTCATCAGCAGAAGGGTCTGTCCAGAAGTGGTCAGCTGTCTTCATCTTTGTGTATTCTAATGCACAAGGCCCCACTGCAAGTGAAGATAGTTTGCAAAAGTTTTTTCCCCAAAATATTGTTCAACAGCACTCCTTCAAGAATGACTTAAGGTAGAATCAGCAATTTTAAGCTAATACACATTTTGACTCTACTCAGGAGTCATGACCTGCTGGCTGCCCTACCTGTGAGCGTGTTGAAAAATCATCTGGTGTTTCTACACAGCCCTGGCTTTGTAAATGGAAATACAAACAAAATGGTGCAGACCACCACACAATATCCTAGCCTTGACAAAACATTTCCAATGTGTGGGGCAGAGCTTCTGAGGGAGAACCTTATTGCATTGAAAGGAGATGTGTTTTTGTTTTTATGGAGGTAATATCATATCAAGATCAACAAGATTCCATAGAATGACTGACTTTAATAACAAACGTATTTTGTTGTTCTGTAGTCACAAAAACAACATTTACAGGGAAGATCCCACCATATGCTGTGCCTCACCATTTACATCCAAGATTTTTTATAAAACAAATCATGCAGAATATGTCTGGATGTGGAAAGTCAATGCAAGGAATTGTATGTGTCTAGTCAAGAGAATGTGTGTGCAAACAGCCTACTGCAGCACACAAATAATGCTATCCTATATATTTTATATAAACATGCTCACAGCATTATTACCTAACAAAGAAGCTAGAATATGTCCATCCACAGGGTCCATTAGTACAGCCTCTTTCTCATAGAATTTACTAGAACACAAACATAGACAAACATAAGAGATACACCACAATGAATTTTGATTTCACTCACCATATCATTTCACCTCTTTAACTCACCTGCTGTTCTCAACAAGGTAAAGGACAATCTTGTCCAAAACCTTCTCAAATAAGGCCGTGCGGATCCACAGGTTCTTGACAACCTGTGGGGTGAGGCTCGGCATTCTGGGCAATCTCCGCACACTATCCTGGCTTTGTAGGCTTTGGCTGCGTCTGTAGCAGGAAGAGGTGTACTGTAACTGCAAATAAAAGCCTATGATTATAATTACCATAACTGCCTTTAATTATTATTAAACCTTGGCTTAAGTGCTCCTGATTTTCAGAATTCCAGTTATCTTGACACAATCTGTTCCACATGCTTTGCTCAGATAGATAATCTGATGATAACTATCTTGGTATATGTACCAAGATATATGGTTACCAATATAAATAAATTGGGGAAAACATTCAATTTTCCTCCAGAAAGTTTCAATGTTCTTTTCTCATCTTGGTTAGAACATGCTGCTTTGCTGCAAGTAAGGACAACACATTGGTGTGCTTTCTCTTGCCTAAGCCAAAAACCTATGAACATTTTTGCGTGCATTATTGTGTGCGTGCACAATAAAAGTGGCCCATCTCTTGGTCTCACTTGGTCTCAAGGATCTGCTCCAGCTCCTGGGCCTTTCGGCACAGTTCCTCTGCTGGGGCGAAGCTCTTGCCCACCTTCATGAAAAGTGCTGCTATCTTGTTGCTGCGAAGGAAGCCTGAAGCTCTGCGTTTCAGTCCATGCAGAACACATGCTTCCACCGCAGCTGTGTACAGATGCATACACATTCATGTTTACATTGATTTGGCTGGGCCCTTCCAGCGTTCAAATGAGAAGCAAAGATGCTAACATATTGCGAAACCATGAGGAAACGTAAACATCATTGTAAGCTACAGTTTATCAATTTAAAAAGGTCGCATCATCAAAGCTAGCCCCTAGCTCATTCTTTGTTTGAAACAAGCTGACATGGGAGGGGTAACTACTAGAGAATGGTGTGAGCCTAGGAAAGCCTTGGGAGAGTGAGGGTAGAAGTGCCAGCCACTCAGCATTCAAGTGAGGGAGAGGCGTGCAGTTTTAAACCATAATGTTTTATAACACTAGTTTTAACCACAAGGGTTATTCCAGACACAAATTGTTTAATGTCCCTTTAGTGTCCTTGTCACTTCTAGTCTTTATAGTTTTAATTATCAAATCACCACTAGGCAATTGCTTTCAAACATTCACTGTAATTTAGCACAAACAAACAAAGCTCTCTCAATGGAATGTATCTCATATGTGTGTGCTACCGTAAACATCTTATCACTGCTATTACAGCATTGCTGAAATAGGCTTTTAAAAATCAATTGCGTCCCTTGACAATTATCTTTGCATAAGACCGGAGGTTATCCAAAAAATTGTATCATCACACAACTGGCTATACAAAACAACTGACACTACAATGGAATACAGCCACCCATCTTCTATCTAATGCCTACGTGGCAGTGCCTTGAGCTGCACTGACATTTGAGTTCCCTTTCAGGACTAATCCTGTGGCTCTGTTCACGTGGAGTCGGGGGGAAGGCTGGGGTTGTCATGGAAACCCTTGTTGATGGAGAACTCCAGCTCGAGGGAGAGAGAAATGGGTGGAGAGGCTGTGATTTATCATCATCAACATCTCTCTCTCCCTCAAATACGACTTTGTCCGTCTGCCAGTCTCTCCTCCATGGTACAGTCTGTTACCTAACAGGGATTTCCTTGTGCCTTAAAGAACCATTTTTACTGTTGCCAATTTGCTATATTATTTATACATTGAAGCTCTCTAGCCTTATCTCTGTTAATCATTTGTTCATTTTCTCTTCTTGTAGGTGGCCCCCTTATCTCTATGTGCCACTGTGTGTTGTTTCCTGCCATTATGGGTGCGAGATGCTAGAAGTCACAAAAAGCCACCCCATAAAAGATCTTGCAATATAGTGCACACTCATACTGTTGCCTAAAAGTGTGTTAGTGCCAATACTCTAGTGCTATTATCTGTATACAAAACAACATACCATATATGTATTTATTTATGCAGACCATAAATAAATAAATAAATACATTAGATACATGTATTTTCAACTTTCTAGAAATAAACAAACAATGGGTAAACCCGTTACACAGAACACAACAATGTTTCACGAGTCCTCTCTGCAGATTCTCTTTATTTGAGAAGATAACAGCTTCCAGTGTAAATTGCCTCTAATCGTATCTGCCTCTGTATCTGTGGCAACTGAGCACATTAAGAGACTCTCTGGCCACTGGCACAGACCTGCCTAATACTCCACGGAGAGCTGCTCTACTCAACCTAAAACAAAAAACAGGGACATTCTATGTTGTACCATTGATGCCAAACAACCCTTACTTAAAGATTACATTTTAATCATCGGTACACCCCAAAGGAATTGTTTTCTAGTGAGTTTAATTATTTTTGTAGTTTCAAAGATTCAAAGAGAAATGGCATTGTGTGAGATTATCATGCTTCGGATGCCACTTAGATTTTCCCTCGGCAACGAGTAAACGCAGCCATGATGACAGAGGCTAATTACTCCCCAGTGGGCTAGCAGACCATCTTCTTTGCTTTCCTCCATATTCACTTTGATCTTAAAACCAGCACAAAAGTCCTGGCCTAATACACAGTAGACCACTACAGAGCATAACCAATATTATGTGTGTGTGTGTGAGAGTGAGAGAGAGACTGTGTGTACACCCTGTTATAATGTAATGGAAGGGATTTATGAATGGGAGGAATCAATGGAACCAGACTGTGCACTCTTTCCACATCATACAACTGTCCCTACTATACGGTATATAAGACAGCTACAATTATTGCACATGCATGCAGCTGTATGTTTACATAATTTCATACAAGGAATGCATTAAAATAGAAAAACTGAGACACACACACACACAGCAGCTAGTCAGTGTTATATTATTCGAGGAAAAAAGCTCTACAATTTCACAATCTGTAAGGCCTTCACTTTAAACTAGGGTTAATTGTAGAATTGAAAAACTTATTCACTATCATAACAAAACAGTAAGAAAAGCTAAACTAAATTAAATGTATACATTTTGAACCAAAAGGTTAATTTTCATTTTGGCAAACTACATTTTCAAGGACAGGGCACCCCTGTTAAGAATTTCATTGTCTAGCCCAAAATGGCATTATTTGGTTTACGAAAGGTATTGTTAAATAATTTTGTAAAATTCTATAACTGTAAAAGTAACTTATTTTGCAGCAAAAGGACCCATTATGTGCCCAGATTTCTCCTTATTCTCATATACAGCACATTCTGAATACACTGCTGTGTGTCCTAATATATTCTGTACTATCTAAAAATGGGCAATTTGCGCACACGATTCTGCACAGTATGAGGAACATTTAGTAGCCTAATTCTGCAAAGCAATCATGAGTCAAGGAAACAATTTATAGCTCCATTTTATGCAATACCAAGAACATTTATTTGAGATTTATTTTAATGGATTTTAGTGAACTCAAACATCATTTGTAAGACTGGGCTGCCTGTCTACATGAAGTCACACAACATTAACATTTTATTAGACTAGGCACTGGTCCACTGGATCTGAGAAACGAAAAATAATCACGGCTATAAAATGGGTCTGAATGAGAATATTATTTTTAATATAATATAACTTGGTATTAAAGAAAGAATAATATTTGATTGAGTATGGCCACAAACTGACAAGATAGCCATCTGACTATCGTGACTAGTGTCTCCTACTGGTATCTCCATGGACATTGGGCATCAGACAATGTGTTTTTTTAATAACTCTTTGTAAGCATACAAAAAACATTTGGTAACATATTAGGCCTACTCACTGAACCACCTTCATATTATTAATTAATATATTGTTGATTGTGATATTGTGAAGATCTCAAGTTCAAACTTGACATGGACCATTCTGTGTTGACTTGTTTGTTGCCCTTGCCCTTGATCAAGGTGGCGGCTCTAGAACTGGGCACCACACCCATCACCCACTACAGCACTCTAAAGCTTGCATGTCTTCATCCCCTTGCATGAACAGTTGTGTTTCAAATGTAAAGAGTGAGTTGGGGTTATGCTGGCAATATACTGTTATAGAGCACAACTTATACTTTAAGGTTATGAATGAGCATCCACACCAGAGAACGGGTAACAGCATCTTACCACAGAAGGAGACAATATGACTGCTATCTTCATGTACAAATTTCCTGGTGACGGCTTCCTCCATAATCTGCTTCACCTGTAAATGACATGATTATGCAGAAAGCTGGATGAGGCCAGGCCCACTGTTTGGTAATCTCTATAATAGCCACACAATATGCTAGTAAATGTTTAAGTAAGGTAGAATTGTAAGCATTTCTGGAGACAATCGGGAGAATAAATTAAGCAAACAAAGCCTATTTGTACATATATAGATATACTGTATAATCTGATCAGAGTGAAAGGAAACCGTGAGAGAGCCAGAGTGAAAATAGCTCATATTAAGTTGGTGGATGAGTCACCAGCTCTCGAGCTGAGCATCTTTACTAGGAAACAATGGAGGATGGCTGGTGTGTTGGGGGTGGAAGTTGTCCCATCAGAGACCACCTTACTGCATGGTGTGTAATCCACTGGGGGAGCAATTGATTCTGTTACAGGAAAAGCTAATGAAATCCATGTCAAGAACACTGAAGCAGTGGTAGCTGGAGTGATCGGCTGCATGTGTGTCCACATAGAAACATTTGGCTGTGTTGTCTCATAGAACTGTTCTCTGCCTGACAAGTAGCTGTGAAGATACTATAGGCTTATAGATTAGATGGTTGATAAACAAGATGCTGGCGCATCTATATTGTGAATGAAGAAGATGAACTTTCCGGCACAGTCTTATAAAATGTCCTGCTGTAATGAGTCTGTCTGTCGTGTTATTAGTTGCCAACAGAAGCACTGCTGTGTTCTCCCTTCAAATCTATTCCGAAAACACATCCAAGCCACTTGATGTAAGAGCATATGATTAAACACTTGTCAGAACCACATCCACGCTTGATATTGAAAAGTAACTGTCACTGGGAAGAAAAAGCCTTTGGCAACGATTTGCATTTATTGTCTTCTGTCAACCCAGTCACACACATGCAAGCACTGAAGCAATGCCTCTCAAATAAATGTGTCTTACCTCACTTGTCTGAAATTAACTGCAAAATGTAAAACAATCTTAGTTGATTTGATATATAATAATAATGCTATAAATCACAAAGCTAATGTTCTTCTTGGCTCAACTTTGTTAAATTCTTCATCACTTGATGGACCATAACACAAGATACAGTACACAGTTATTTTCATACCAGAGGACAAGTAACATCAACATTGAGGTTGTCAGTGTTGTAAATTAAAAAATAAATACTTATTTACCCAGCAGCAGCTGTGTTACTGAGAAAATCTGCCCACTGAGCACACCACCAGAAAGTTGCTACAGTATGACTCATTGTTAACGCAAAAATACATCTCAAATTTGATTTAGTCTTTCACATGTTGACAAAACACACAGAAACCAAATGTGCAGATAAAGTACATGCCCCCTGAAAACACTGTTATTAAAATACACTGTTCAGTAATTAGACACCAGTTATGACACCGATTCAGTCTTTGCATCACTGCCATTGTTAGCTTCTGCCTGAGCAGACATGATTCATAGTGCTAGCACAATATGAACAATGGAAGATCCTACTCTTGCTCAAAAATTATACAAATATAAGTATGTGCCGACATTAGCACTTACTGTATAACATTATGAGAGCTTAACAACACACTCTCTTTTTGTATGTACACAACATGATGCTTAACAGAATGAAATGAGGGTAACTGATTGAAATCATTTTATTTTGCCATGTCATCCTGGGCTATGGGTCCACCAGATGTGCAGTCTATCTGGTTAAGAAGCCACAGGCAGAAACCTGGAGGTTTCTATGGCTACAGCACATCACCTCAAGTACATGTGTCAACAGGATCATTCATCGGCAACATACAAAAGAGATGACAGCTGCTTGTTGACAATACTGTAACTTTTAATATCCTGTGTAGGCTATGTCCAGTATCAGAAGATGTTACGCAGACATACTGTACAATCCAGCTATCATCATAAAAAGGAAGATATAACCCCATTTTCCTATAACTGCACAGGCTAAAATGTTGCTGTTTAACAAAAGTTTACTCCACATACAAACCAAGAGCCTATATATCATTAGTGAGGTTGTTAACATGCAGTAAAGACTCACTAGACCCTGACAGGAATCCTAAAACGTTTGTTCTATAACAGGAAAGCATTGTGAGCCTCCTCTGTGCCACAGGTATAGCCTAAAAGGGATTAAGTTAGTGTAATAAAAGATATCCATTGCAGTATTCCAGTCAACTCCTGCAGCATCTCAGCCAAGAGAAGGGACCCATAGCCCCATAATGCTCAAGCCTATTTCACTTGCATTATTTATCATCTTCATTGATAAATGAAAGGTGTATTCTGTGGCATTATTAGTGATCATGAAATGATGCCATAAAAACAATATGAATTATTAATGATCTTTTTTTATTTTATTCATTGACCCACATGTTTAAATTGTAGATTTTGGGCCTACTTAATGTTAATCACTTATCTCATTGCTACCCAAGAGGATAATCACTTTATTCACTGAAAAAAAAAAAGGTCAAGACAGTATAGGCTACATTTTGGCCTCTACAGTATGTAATAACCTGTATTATCACAGACCAACATTGCTCAGACAGCTACAATAATCGATGGTTTTCCTGTAGCTGTGGTCCATATAACATACTTTGTGTGCATGAATAAAATTAAAGTGTGCCCTTTAGCTCTCCTGATAAAAAGCTGGAAACAGAAGGCAACACTATCTATCTAAAAGTTTTCCTAGACTGGCTGGTGTGATAGATAAACGTAAGTGTCTGGTAACCTGCTCTCTGTGGTCCACATGTTTACATGTGCTAGTGCATGTGAATGACCAATCAAGTTTCTTGTCTGTCACAGAAATATTTTATTCACTATAAAATGGCCTAGGTCCATATATAGTGGCATGTGAACAGCTGGACAAGGAGTTTCAGAGAGGTCACAGCCAGAAAACACCACGTCATCCACCACAGTGAAATGGCATAATAACATACAAAGAATCAAAAAGCATTACATTAAACATAATTCAATATTAATTTTGCTGTTTTGGTTTCATACCCAAAACTTCAAAATCTTCGTATTCATATCTATGACTATGTATATATGCCACTATATTCTTCTGTGAAGGCTCTATGTGTACTATAGCCTACAGTGCAGAGATCCATATAAAGTGATGTATGTGAATGGGCTTGGCAGTGAATAGAACTAGACTGGGTCCATATGTCAGTTTAATCATGGGGAGTGTCTGGTTTGATAAGACTTGTTAGACTGACAGACTGATTGAAAAATCAAGATCTCATGAGTTCCATGATTCCAAATTTCTTTGACAAGGCGACAGATGTGACTCATTGACATTGACACACCATTTAGCAGATGCAATTACCCAAAGAGGCTTAATAAAACAAATGTATCAATTGACTATTTCTGTATGTGTAACATGCATCTTCACATATAGTATGTATTTTAGTCTATGTAACACTGTCCAAAATATAAAAATATATTGTTTGCAAGAACAAAACAAATGAGGTTCAAATGGATATATGATTAGGCTCACCAATTAAATGCCTTGTCTCAATCAAAAGCATTTTCTTCTCTCTTATGGGATTCCACTGTGATTCCCTTAAGCAAATGTTCTACTTAGATTAAAAGTGAAACAGAACAAGGCTACATTATGACCTACAGTTTTTGAAGCATACATAGCTGATTAATGCTAGCAGGTTGCTAAACCTACATAATGCTGTAAGACATTGGTAACTCAGAGGGCAGATTTTAACAAGAGTATGGGGTAAGTTGGTCTTGGTTAGAATTTTTGTGAAAGTTTTCAGTTTAACCCTCGTAATGTACTCGTAATATAGCATTTGGCCACACGGCGGCGCCATTTGATTGTGTATGATTTGTGTGTTTTTCAATTGTCATTGCTGAGTGTATTTATTT
>JAODUG010016743.1:0-22870 GCA_027564795.1 Aphredoderus sayanus | reverse complement strand
CCCCCCCCCCCCCCACGGAGGTCTCTAAATGTGTAATTCCATGAAGGAGCAAGGAAGGCGTGTTCTGTCAGTATGTAATTTCACTTTTTGGTATATAAATCAAACTTTTGCCATCTATTGTGATGTTTTGTTGAAAAGCTGCAAAAGTGTGTATTTAAGCTGGTGAGGTTCCAAGCGCAGCTATAGTGCTTCGATCTACAGTACCTGTTCGGCTGGCAACCTTCGTCGCCGTGACAGCTCAAGAGTCGCTCAGCTCACACACAACTCTTTTCTGTCCTGGTGCCGCAATCGTGGAATGAGCTTCCTGCAGCTGTCACTATCCATCTTGCAGCAAGAGACCCACCTCTTCAGAATGCACCTTAGCCATTGACGTGCATACCGCATAGCACTTGCCTTAACCGAAGCCCTCAATGCCAAATATTTATCTTCTGTCTATACCTCATTTAGCGAAATTACATGTGTATATATTTTCTTTCCGTTTTTCTTTAGGATTTTGTTGGGATCAACTCAAGCTCTTTCTTTGTCTTTAAGCTGTTACCAATCATTTTGAGGATTGAATGTTACAGTATGTAATGTAAAGTATGTTGCAAAAGTATGTTGGCCCTGATGACAGGCTGATGTCATTATTTTCAGTAAGAATGCTGTTTGCTTGTGGTAATGGTGAAGTTGTATAACCTATTCAGCGACTGACCGTTATTGCAAACCGCTATAGATAAACGCATCAGATGTAAATGTACTGTATGATTGTGTGACGGGGAGATGTGACAGTTCCATTGCACCTTTGGGCCTTTGTTGGTTCTCATTGCCCACAAGGGTTGGTTGCACTTTGTGACCCTAAACAATACTTCTAAAATGGCTCACAGGCTTATTTAACCCCTTTGAGTTGTATCTCAAATACGTACTACTGTATAATGTCTAGGTAATCAGTCTTTGTGTGGAGACAATCTGTATAGAAATATTTCCCCAGAATATGCACTGGTTTAGGGAATGTCTCTTTAATGGAAGTTGCTTCAAATGTGCAACATACGGCCAGTCCCCAAAGGCTCCTTGTACTGTGGTGTGATTTGTGCACTTAAGGGAAAGTGCCCTGTGCAGCTTTCAAGTATTGTGTACAAGCACATTAATTATCTGTCATGGAGAAGATTAGCGGCAAGCAAGATGATGGATGGGGAGAGGTACCTAGAAATGTATGAACGTATACTGTAGCTGTGCCGACTGAGAGTACCTGTTCACCTCATCAATAGCTGGGTCTGGGACTTAAAGGGGTACTCCTCAATTTGTGTACAAAGTTAACCTTGTGGTTGAACAGTGTAACAAACATGTTATTTGGATTTTAAACTCAGAGTGGGACATGCACTCTGAGTGCATGTCCCTGTCATACAGCTATCATAGATGCACACAATTCTCTACGCATCCCCATAACATAAACAGTGAGTACAGGCTGGAATTCTGGAAGCACAATAACTTAATTGACGCTAGTACTTTTATGCTGTGCCAAAATATTTTTGGTATTTTACAACAATGTCTGTTCGTGGCTATTGACCACTGATTAAGAACCTGTGATGAAGGTGGCCTTCTTGAA
The DNA here is from genome assembly GCA_027564795.1 of Aphredoderus sayanus. Taxonomy (NCBI): domain Eukaryota; kingdom Metazoa; phylum Chordata; class Actinopteri; order Percopsiformes; family Aphredoderidae; genus Aphredoderus; species Aphredoderus sayanus. The sequence continues at coordinate 21,288 of JAODUG010016743.1, read as the reverse complement.
TGTAGACACCAGTTATGATACCGCACACCGCCCTATCATGGTGTGTACTTATTTGGCACTGTTTGGTCAATGTGTGTGTGTGTGCGTGTGTGTGTATGGGTATGATTATTTCACTTCTGCCTGCACAAAACCATTTTAGACCTAACTACAGTAATCAGTGAATTTCCAGTGAAACGACAAGAGCTGGTTGCTCAGGTGGGAGCAGAACTTGGCCAGTCTAATATAAGAGTGAGCTTTAATTACACCTTACCAACCCAGCCTTCTGTTTTCCCAAGCTGTGTTTTTCACATTTATGAGCAACTATGTCTTTAGACCCTTTAACTCCAAAAGAGAAAACTAAGTGTAGTATATTCCCTACATTTATATCAAACAGGATATGTGTATGGCAATTAGCTTCATATTTTCATTGGTTCGCCATTTTCCCCTCTCGATCTTGTGTTATTATGGAGGTGGGGCTACATGGTGATTTGTTGACATCACCATGTAGGCCAAGTGTGAAAATGTTTATTTGACTATTCATTTAAATACAGTTTGGATGTTATGCACACAAACCTATAAGAATTGTGGTCTCACAAGTTTAGCGGTGGTCTCCACTGTGCCAACTATGCCCCCCATCAAAAGCTAAGCTTGCCCGCTGTAATTTATACTGCTTGTGTTTGCCTGTATGCACATGTACACAGGCACCAAAAGATATTGTCAAACATATTGGAAAGATGCTATGCTACTGCACCCACACATTTGACCCAAAGGGCTTTATTTGTATTCTGTGTGTGTCCTATGTGTGTGTATGTGTATCTTCTGTGAATCAATCTAGTGCTTGAAGGATGCTTGAATTACTGCAAGATGCTAGTGGCTATTTACAAAAGGATGAATGTCTCAGAAAGATCAGATAGTCAGAGCTCAGCTGCATGTCTTTCTCAAAAGCAATGCAACTTAATGTTCTGCAGATGTAATCACATTATGACCCGCAGCACCCAGTACTTTATGCTCCTGCTACGTGGAGAAAGACTTCTTATCACACATGGCTCTCTCAAATAAATTGGTTTGCTTTATCACTGGTTTTCTTTTGTTTAGTTTTTTTCAATTAACACCACCATTTTTTGTTAGTATCTATTCTGTATCTACAAGTAATTAAAGAAAAGTAATATAGCTGCCAATTTTCCATTTCCTAAAAACGAATGGCATTATTCAGCCAAAGAAATTAATTTATTTTACACTACCCCTTGAGGTAAACGTTTAAGTCAAGCTAAACAAGCAAGTGTGTGACGTTTTAGAAGTTTCAAAGCACTATATCGATAATATTAGAATTCTTTTTAAACGTATATTCATAGACACATATTGTTCAACTGGAACTGAGAACTATAGTGACACACTGCCCTGCTGTGCCTTATTAGCGAGAGGTCAAGAACAGGTGGTAATCAACCACACCATCTTCCAACACAGGCCCCTCTCCAGTTGATTAATTCCTTAAAATGATTAAGTCCAAGGGTATCAGATCAGACGGTATTTTAATGAATTTTTGGTAGATTGAAACTGTGTCCTTCCCCCCATATTAATCATACTTTTAGATCAAGTAGTGACTTAGAGGTCACAATCACGATGCATACAGCTTGCTCAGATGACTAATAACTCACAACCCACATAGAAAATTAATCCCAAGCAATTTTGTGACTCGGTGGTTTTTGCTTATTTATTCTGAAACAAGGTCTCTTAATATACTGGTTTTAGTGCTGACTTTTTTAATTAATAATAAAAAAAAAGCTTTCTAAGTTTTAGTTAGAACGCTTTAGTTGGCAAACGTTTAGTTGGCAAACACTACTGCGCTGTAGTGTTTATTTTTCTGTTCACTCAGGGTTTACTCATAGGTTATTATTTAACTATCATGCTCTGTTGAAAATAGAACAATCATATTAAGTAAATCTCGATTTATAGATTAAGAGGTACATATCTTATTATAAACTATTTAAGTGGGTGAGGTGCGCTTTTATCAAATTCTGTTAGATGTTAATCTGTTAGATGTTAAAATTTGAATTATAATTCAGTGTAAACAAAGCACTTTGTTCAATATATTAATGTCAATAAAGTCAAACTCTGGAGAACTTTTAGCATAGAGTCACTTACAACATTTCCATATGATTGACAGGAGGTTTATTACAAATTTGAATGGGCATTAGCGAGGCTGTCTCACGACGCTGTTCCAAGGATATTAATATTATGAAACTGAAAAGTGATTGGCTGATGAAGTACTGTAGAGTAGACACACTTCTCTTCTGTTGATTTCATAAACAAAAGTGTGAAGTGAAGTGAAGGTGAAAGGCCTTAGGGAGGAATGTGTACAGTATACCTGATTTGAATTCTGGACTTTGTGAACCTTTCTAGGCAGCTGTCCTTCACCCTAAATACAATAAACTGTGTGTGATTGAATACATTTGTGAACAGCCAAACTGAACTTTCCAGGCCTGAATCTCCAGCTCCACCTCAGATCTGCTTGGTGAAAGTGCCCACAACGTGGGCCATATTTATAGCCTACCACTGTAATGCCAGTCAACATTGCAAATGCTAATGTTGCCTGCGATCATGAATCACCTTGCACTGTACAGTACCTATTATGTTATTATGCTAAAGTAGGCTTCTGTGTCCAACACATTTGTCAGTCCAGGAGATTGTAGGGACTATAAATCACACTTGATCAGCATCAGGAAGCGATGGCGGTCCCTGGCTGTGTGTGACGTGACAGAGACAGAGCTGTTGACTTTGTGTGCGCTCGCTCGGTGACAGTGACAGGCAGCCATTTTATCAGGTGTTGCATCAGCTGAGTGCCGGGCGTGACACGTCAATATCACAAGAGGGATCCGTGCAGATGAGGGTTCGGGCTGAGAACGAAAGCAAGTACGTTTGTTTTCTTGGTTCTCCGCTAGGAGTGGAGAAGCTAGTCCTGCTGATTCTGTGTTCAATACAGACGTTTACAATTTGTGGTCCAAATCCAAAGCAAGTACATGTATTTTGGGCTGTGCTTTGAACCACTCTAACCACTAGTATATCCTGCCCCTATTTATTGTGAACAGTATACAGTAGATACAGTATGTTCTGATGTTACCAAGGTCAGAGCACAATACATGTTCCCACAGGCAGACTAGATGACTCTATATGCACATAAGACTGGGTGGTCTCATTCCTACAGTATGTGTTTGTGCTACAGTCATGGCAAATTGCCTTGCTGTTACTGGGGTGTTATTGTTAAATCTCTGTGTCGATAGTAATGGTTGTTCGTCAGATGCTTTAATTCTGCAATCATCCTCTTCAGATGGTGCTCCATGTCAGTCTGAAACATCTTAGAGGGTCTTTTTGAACCCTCAATAATATCTGCGTGTCCCCAGGGAATTGTTTTCTGGCTCTACGTGCAAATACATTTTGAGATGTGCTGAGTGATCGGCCTTAAGGATGAACCATGGCCACGCAAGGCTCTTCATGATCCAAAAGAAACGCAGCATCATGAACTCTTCTAAGAGGCTGCTTAGCAACCGGCCACCGGCGCTTCTTGGAAAGGCTGCGGTCTTCCAATACAGTCCTTTCACTAACCAATAAAGGGTTGTTATGGTAACCCACAATGCTATTGACTTCCAATTTTTGGCATGCGATAGAGAAGGTCACAGTGTCAATGTCTCTCAGCAGAGCAGAAGAGAACAGTGTGTTCCCTTCATTTAGCCTCGCCGAACATATTGTTCCAGCGCTGTAAAGAACATGATAACCGTCGGGCTCCTGTGCTTTTCTATGTTTGCGTGTTGCCTTTGAACTCCTCCTTGGAAGACTGGGTAAAAGCCCAACATCCTACGATTCTTATTAAAGAATGGAGCTTACACAACACAGGTACAGTACAACTAATGGGGTGCATAATGTAACATAATGTAGCGTTAAAAATGAGTGTCTTCTGGGAACGGGGCAATACAGCTGCCTCTTCTTCTGTGGTGGTTATTGAGCTATGGATCTGTACAGTACATACACCCAAGCCCCCACATCACTTTAGCGCTGCGTGGATATCTGAGCCAAATGCACTCTGACACACAGAGATTGCCATGTGTCATAAACCAAAAGAGTCCGGGAGTGAGAGATTGTATATCCCTTCCATCCAGTGGCAAATGCACTTACAGCCCTGTCACCTGTCATCTTGACACTCCCACAGAGCTCTCTGATATAGAGACAAAGCCATGCCTCAAAGCTGGATGAAACCACAGAGTAAATGGCCAGTGGTGGAGTGGTGGCCCCAAGTGGCAACCTGCGATTGAACGAAGAGGGTCACCTGTCAAACGAACTCAGGCTTGACTTGTGATACAACAGCATGTTTTGTTTTTCTACTGCAAAATGGCTTCTGCTGGGAGTTTGATTTGCTTTTGGTGATGCTGGACAGACAAAGATGTCCGAAACGCCAATCGGTAAGGTATTGTTTAGATTGCATGCCCATTTGCAGTGTTTAAAGGTACACTCGTACATGACATAAGTCCTCTCTAGCTCACTGTTTAATGTTTTAAACGCATATAATAAAATAAGTGAGGCAACATGTCTTTTTATATTACCACAAAAAAGTTTTCCTATTTTTATGTTAGTAAAAATTTCAAGGTAATTAATTTGACGATAGGTCAAGCCGAGAGCTTTGGATGTGCACAGAGCTATTTTGTCCAGGGAGTGGACTGCACAGGCAAACAACACAATAAACAACACTTTAGCAATATATTTGCTAGTGGCTGGCCTCCACGGTTATCAGCTAATCCACAATGTGCAGCCTTTACAAGTCAGTCTGTCTTGGCCTGGTCCTGAGCAGAATCTGGGCACGGTAGAGTACAGGAGGCACTGTCTGTCCAGGCCCTGGCTCACAGTGAAGCAGGTGATTTATGCGGTCCGTCAGTCGTGCAGATGGTCCACTAAGATGGTAGCCTGTGTTCAGTAACCAGGACTCCTCTCTGATAGAGGCAGACTCAAATACATGTTATTGTAGCCAAGCCAATACATACTGGCCACCAAAGAGCTGAAGGCTTGAATACATTCATTCTGTGAGTGTTTAGGCTAGTTTTGAACACAGGGTATTGCATACAGAATATTTGGCAACTTGCCTTTAGTCATTAATTTATTCAAAAAGATATTCCGATGTAACAATTTAATTAATACGGATGTAGTTGATGTAGGTTAACATCTACATGTATGACAAACCCAATGAACCTTTTTTAATGTTCAACACAGTACTGTATGTAATGTACTGTACAATGTCATCTATTGTTTAAATAATAATAGCACTATTAAAGCAATATAAGCTACTGTACATTAACTCGCAGTGCCAGACAGCATGTTCAGACCTGGACCCCATACAGGTAAAATGGCTGCCATGTGGTCCCATTCCAGAAGATGAATTCTATTGTTCAAATACTCATGGCCAGTCCTTTTATCTAGGTCCACCCCCATGCAGTTAATATACACAGATCATTTCCCCTCTTATCTTTATGTGCACCCTGTGGTGTGATGAAAGCAGCTTCCGGCACAGCAACATGTAGGGCAGAAAATGACAGATGGCTGGGGAAATTTTGGATTTGGACTCGGAGTATCAACTCTGTGAGCAGAGTATGTTTTCTCCTAGCTTGTCTAAGTGGCTCAGGCGGAGTCCTGCTATCATTACAAAGAGACTTGGGGCCCCCAACTTCCTATTTAGAAATGTCATCTTATTTTTTTTATTTATCCACAAGGATGTTTTTAAGAGACCTGATCTAGAAATGATAGCCAGACTTTCAGTACAGTACATTGATCATTTCAGCTACAACAGCACAAAAATACAATATTACATAAATAATTACATTTTAAATAAAATATAAACATTTGCTTAAAGTTAAAGAAATATGATGATTAAATAATAGATCAAGATAATGGGAATATACTGCAACAGCACTTTATTTAGCGGTATTACCTTGGCTTGACTTTCAAAACTTTTATACGAATAAACAGCCTCATAAAACACTGCAAGCTGTCTAAAGGATTGAGTCATTCTTGTCATCATTTATACAACAATAAACAAACACACACACCAAAGACAATCACGTTTCTCCATATCTCAAAGGGTGTAGTTGATCTTGATGTATAACTATATGTCAGACACATGAAATACAGTATAGCTGACACTGAATGACTATTTTGGGCTATAGATTTGTATTGTGTGATGCCTCCAAGGTCCCTCTAGGATAATCAAAATCATCTGAGCAGCAGTCAGTACTTTCAATATGAATCAGTGACACATACATCCATTAAATGGCTACAATTTGTATTTTATTTATGCACCAACTATTACCATCACATTAAAAAACGAATCCTTGCTTCTCAACACATTATATTGTTCCTAGCAGAAATATCTGCCTATTTATATATTATTTAATACATATTTATATTTTCAGTTTCAACCACAAGGGTAGTTTAAGACACAAATCAAAGAGCTTGAGGTGAAAGGCAGAACAATGGCATACTCATTATTGTTCCAATTTCTCTCATTTCTCTTTCTCTGATAGTCGCCCTGTAGAATCCCCACTTGTTGTTGAGAGAGAAATCTGTCACCCAGGAAACACATCCATCTCCCAGGACTAATCAATACATGTAGTAAAAGCACCAACACCCCTTTGTGCTCCGCTGCTACCAGTTTCCCGTGATCAATTGGCTCCTCAGCAAGCTATGTAATGGCCAGCGTTCCTTTAAAGAATGAATCGGCACTAAATCACTTTGTGTGCGCTGTAAACATGGCTCTACAGCTTTTACGTAATGACTATCATCAGTCCTGAAGCTAATATCAGCATTTTCGAAATAAAGTCATGCTGTTGATTCTTAGATAATTGTAATTGTAAAACCCACTATGGTTTTAGACCATAGTGTTGCACTGCTGGCAACCCACAATTAGCGACATCGGAGCAGATATTTTGATGTATATAAGGGGCAAGCTGAGAATATTTTGCAGCCATTAGAGTAACAGCGCTCTATGGACACTTACAAACATGGGGACACAACCAGCCCCTCCCTCACTCGCACCAGAGCATCCATTCACCCACAGCTCGCTCCCCCACACTCCCTGAAATTCCCCCAACCTCGTTGACACGGTTTTCAATTTGTTTTAAAGCAAAGTAAATTTGCAGTATAACAAATTGGGGTGACTTTTGTGTTTCTGGGGGCTCACTATATACACAACGTGACACAATGTCGCATTGTCCCTTTAACATTTTTGTCCTTTCACGCTGTTACCTCAACACTACCAAAACACTTCTCAAAAAACAGTGTGGGCAGCCCAGCCGCACATCATTCATTGGGAAGAGAAGTGCGCCCCGCTCCTGCCTAAAATGACTATTTAGGACTATTTAAAGTGCTTGCCTTGACCAATGTCCGAGAAGAAAATTGTACCCTGTTGCGAGCTGGAGCACACAGCTCCCATCACCCGTGAGACTGACTGATGGTTTCTATTGATTTGGTGATGACCGTGAGGTCTGCAGCTTGAGGTGTATCAACACTTGAACCTGATAGATCGATAATTGCAAACCAATCATTGGGGTTTTGTACACCTACAACCAGAGGTTGCGCAGAGAACTTTCTGGGAGCTCCTGTCTCTCTGCACACAAAAACCTAACCCCCACACACACATGCATGCACTCAAACACATAACCACACAAACACATACGCACACACTAATTGATCCCTGAGTTATAGCCAGATGGGAATATGTTGGACCTGAGAACGCTGTGTTGTAAAATATTCATGCCTTATCTTGCAGCAGCCTCTTTCTGCAAATCCCTTCTCAATGCAATCTCCTTGATAAAGGCATCTGCACATTTCACATGTGAACTTTGCCTTCAATAGCTTTGAAATCACAAATCAATATGAGTGGCTGGGCTAACCTGTCCCTCACAGATTAGCCAGCTAAAAGCAAATGTTCAACAAGGCCTGTCAAGGCCCTTACCGAGATGAATATTTTTCTTCCATCTACGGATGCATTTGGATGGACATCTTTCTTTATGCACTCAGTACCGGTTGGGTCTGTATACACAATATACAGTTCCATGGCAGCTATTGTGTCAGATTATGTGATCATAGCAACACAGTTTATTTGCCATGTCTTGGTCGGTTGATGTGGCCTACTCAATGTTTTACCCTGTCAGTGATCCAATGATCCAGATGATGAGAAGATTCAGCTTGCCTTGCAAAGTGCGTTCGCTATTTCTCACCAACATTTATCTTTTTCACTTTGTTACGCTACCCAAGAAACATGAAACATTCAAATCCTTGAACGAACCTTCCCTGGGCTTTTGTTGTTCTACCTGGCAGCAAAATCGCCGCTATTCCACTTCCCTGTGTTGACATTAGTACGCTGGAGCGCGTTCTCTTCTCCTATTGGTCAACATCAAAGGAAGGAACACCGTTGTAGTTGTCAGAGTTGACATGAGAAGACGAAACTCAGACATGCTAGTCTTTGTGTCGGGGTGTTGTCAGACTCCCCATGGGATTGTGCCTCGGTTGTCTTCCACCCTGTCACTCTACACAGGATAAAACGACAGATGGTCTTCTCCAATGCCTCCCCACTTTGCTCACAGAACACTTTGCGTCTGTCAGGCTAAAATTGTGAATTCTGGACTCGGCCTTCTCCTCCACCCCAAGTCATGTCACGAAAAGACAATAATTGAAAGCTCACTCGAGAGCAAACCTGCGTGCGAGGGAGTTACAGTGAGAAGGACTTGATCACGTCTCCACAAAGCTTCTATTCTCGCTCAAAACTCAATTTGGCATCTTCATCTTGCATCGAGTGTACGACTCTATCTATCTCTCCTGTACTCTTTGGTTATTGCTGTATTGCTTTCCTTTTATCTGTTTACCTCTAGCCTTTTGTGCCGAAGCGTCTGGTTTTGTCCAATCTAATCCAATCTTGAACACACATGCATGCACGTGCGCGCACACAAACACACACACACACACACACACACACACACACACACACACACGTACAAGACAGGTGGAGGGTCCCTCCACACTGACCTTTTCACTAGATAATGGTTAGTCAGGACCATAGGTTGTGGTGTTTCTTTGCTTATTCACTTGAGGCAGGTGTTGGCTATAACTGTGTATCTGGGAGGACAAAAAGGCCTAATGCCTCAACCCGGCAATCGTTTGGCTGATCGGGGAGCAGTGTGTCGTGAAGTGTGAAGCAGGCCTTGTGTTTTTCTCCTGGGGGGGAAATGAAGCAGATTATTTATGTGTGTGCCTGGGCTTTGAAGGCTGCCATTATTGAATAAACCAGCCATGGAAAATATGTGTTTTGCATGCTTTCGTTCTAAGGCAGATGAGTCTTGTGGAATATCTTGAATCCATATAGCACATCCCTAAGAACTTCAGCTAAGGACAGATTGGGGCAACAAGTGATCGAGAAGTTGTAGGTCAGGTGGTGCCAATTGCATGGCTGATACCATCGGTGTATAAATGTGAGTGAATGGGTGAATGTGAAACAATTCTGTAAAGCGCTTTGAGTGGCTGGAAGGTTAGAAAAGAGCTATATAAATGTAGTCCATTTATGTAATACATTTATGTAATACAATTAATGAGCTATCATCCTATGGACCCACCACTCGTGGGCTGAACCGTGGGGGTCAGGTGCGCTGTCATATGGGTGGCAATGAAGGTCAGGGACCTCAATGAACCAGACCTGGGCGGCAGAGGTTGGCTCTGGGGACCTGGAACTTGTGCGGGAGGTGGAGGCCTACCAATTAGATCTGGTAGGGCTTACCTCTACACACAGTCTCATTCTGGAACCGTCCTCCTTGAGAGGGGGTGGACTCTATTCTACTCTGGAGTTGCCCAGGGTGTGAGGCGCGGGAGGGGGTTGGGAATACTCACAAGCCCCCGGCTGAGCGCTGTTACATTGGAGTTTACCCCGATGGACGAGAGGGTCGCCTCCTTATGCCTCCGGGTTGTGGGGGGGGATACTCTGACTGTTGTCTCTGGATATGCACCGAACAGCAGTTCACAGTATTCTGCCTTCTTGGAGAACCTGAATGGAGTCCGGTACGGGGCTCCAGTATGGGACTCCATAGTTCCGTTGGGAGACTTCAACGCGCACGTGGGCAATGATGGAGATACCTGGAGAGGCGTGATTGGGAGGAACGGCCTTGTTATTGAACTTCCATGTTCGAACATAAGGATGCTCATAAGTGTACTTGGTACCAGAGCACCCTAGGCCAAAGGTCGATGATCGATTTTGTAATTGTATCATCTGATCTATGGCCGCATGTTCTGGACACTCGGGTGAAGAGAGGGGCGGAGCTGTCAACTGATCACCATCTGGTGGTGAGTCGGGTCAAGGGGTGGTGAGGGTGAACAGGGAATGTCTGGAGGAAGCCCCTCTGGTCTTGTTTGCGAGTGAGGGGATATGGAGCGGGAGATTGGTGGGAGTATTTGAGCAGCGGGGGCGGTATTGCAGTCGCTTTTCCGCACCAAGCTCTCAAACTTCTGGGCAATTTTCATTCCTAACCTCACCTATGGTCATGAAGGCTGGGTCATGACCAACAGAACTAGATCACCGTTACAAGTGGTTGAAAAGGAGGGTGGCTGGGGTCTCCCGTAGAGATAGGATGAGAAGCTCGGCTATCCGAGAGGAGCTCGGAGTAGAGCCGCTGCTCCTTCACGTCGAAAGGAGCCAGTTGAGGTGTTTCGGGCATCTGTTATGGATGCCCCCTGGGCGCCGCCCTAGGGAGGTGTTCCAGGCACGTCCAACTGGGAGGAGGCCTCGTGGAAGACCCAGGACTAGGTGGAGAGAATATATCTCCGCCCTGTCCAGGGAGTGCCTCGGGATCTTACAATCAAAGGTGATTAATGTAGCTCGGGAAAGCAAGTTTTGGGGTCTCCTACTGGAGCTGCTACCCCCGCCACCCGACTCCGGATAAGCAGATGGATGGAATTAATGAGCTAGAATTGTTTCTATATATGTTGCTATATATGTTTTTTTATATATATATATATATATTCAGACCAAATTGCATTTTAATACATGGTTTATTTCATTTTATCAAGTATACATGTAAGCATTAGAATTTTTATAACCATTCCAGAAGTTGAGACAGGGGACAAAACTGTTTTCAGTTTTTCTTATTTATTTATCTGTGTTTATTAAGGAAGCCCTGTCCAATAGCATTCAAATTCCTACATGAAACATCTTGGGAATGGGCTTTTATAGCGTAATGGTAGAGAAAGTGCTTTTGCAATCACAACAGAACTCTTTACAATGTCTCACTCAGCAAACTAACATTTAGCCATCAAATTGCCACGTCATCTCCAACTAAAGTGTATGTGCTCTTAGTTGAATTTTTTGCTTTGAAAATGTAACTCTTCTAGGTTGACCATGGATGTGCTTGAACTGCACTTTTCCTAACTGTGATGGTTCTGCGATGGGTGTGACAATTTTACGTGAGCTTTCACCTCTGACGCACTGAAAGGTCAAGAGAGCAGCACAGCCATTAACACCCCTGATGGAGTTTCACATCCGTGGTTGCTGTGGCTGTTTCGGTGCCAGTGAAGGAGCAAAGAGCTTGCAATGCTGAGACTGAGAGATCTGGTGGTTTAGGCCTCACCCAGAGCAGGCGGGAATGCGATTACATGAGTATCAACTCTCAAACCCTGTCAGGGAAACGTTCTATCTCCCTGGAACTATGCTGACTTGAGACAGTTTTACAAATCCATTTTAACCTTAGATGTTTCTTTCTCCAACAGAATTCAAATATTTAAATTTTCATGGAACGACTTGAGTTGGCATTTCTCAGAACTATATTTCAAGTATTTCATCTTAGACCTTTGGAAACTTCATTCCTTCAAAAACAACAGTGACACCAATGGCCAGGTGTTGTATTTAACACGTCCCTGCTAATACACAGGATCTTTAAATGCTTTCTCTTAAAAAGCATTTTGAAACATTCTCTGCAAACTTTCAGCATTACGTGGTAGATGGCAAACCGGATATCATATTATTGGACGAGAGCAGGGCAGCAAAATAAGTTGAAAAAGAAAATGCCGGCGCCAGCAGTTGTAAAACTTCTTTTACAACTGGATGTTAAGTTGTTCTCTCACACACATAGAAAACATTGTCGATCTGGAGTAGTTAATACTTTTGGTGCAAAACAATGAGACATCACCATATTGTTTTTCCATCTGACTTTTTTACCGTGCCGTCCAGATAGTGTTTGCTGTCTACCTGTTTGCCATCTGCCATGTTCAATGTGGGCGCCCGGCGCAGCATTAGAATATATCCCACTGCAGTTTTGGCCTACAAGTTTATTTTGAAATATACAATCCCTTGTGTGCAAGGCACAAGGGATTTGCTTGAAATATCGTTTGCCTTTAATTCAGTTTTTTGGGATGACTGCATTCACAGATTGGATTAAAACTTGCCCATGGGACACACATTTGAAGACAATGTGTCTCAAAACATCTAGATATATTTATTTTTTAAAAGAGCTACACGCTCTGTAAAAAATAAATGCTTTCTATAGTTTTTCATATAAAAATATGACATGATAAAGTTGGTAAACCTCAATCACAGTTGCTTGCTGTCAGGGTCAGTTTCAAGATGGCAAACATTTCAGAGGAATTTGTCACTAAATACCTGTCCAAAAACCTACCTCACCTTGACAAATTCCCAGAAAAGCTTTGGCGGCAGATTATCCCAAACCTGGCACAAAGTTGTCTGATCATGGCATGAAGAGCTCATCTAGATTTGCATATTAATCACCTGAACTATTCGCCTCTCACGTCTTCGTGACTGTAATTCTTAAACTCACAAACAGACTAAATCTTTACTGAGTCCCCCCAGGTGTCATTTGTTCTCACGTGGAGACAGGTGTGTTGCTTCAGGATGTTTGGCCACATGGCATGGCACAGCTCCACGATGACAATCGACAAACTTAGAAACATCACCTGAATGTTACAACAAGCATGGCTGTCCTCTACAGTAGTCTTCTGATGAGAAGACCTTAACATGGCCTGTTATTATTGTAGATCTGTATTTCTAGTGCAGTATAATAAAACGCAGGCCTTTCTCATTGCACCAGTTATGTGGAGGCAGCACCATCTGTGCTGCTCCCCTGTGCTTTGTTGTACAACATGAAGACTGCAGTATAGCTCTAACACTGACAATAAGAACGACACGCAAGTCTTCAACCTGATACCGGTCATCCCCCAGGGACCCATTCACACATTCAAACACACACAAAGAAATATAACAAAGAGCATGCCATCAATCTTTCATTTTCTCATGCCATGTGTATTTACATCAATATAGGTACTTTAGCATGGGACTGAGAGATCAGTCTACAAAGAGGGTGATTTGAGTTTGTATTGGAAACCTTGTTTCTGTAGTTCCTCTGTTGCCTATATTAAAGGTGGAGTCTGTGATTGTAAGCTAATATACTTTTTTGTAATGCAGCAAATATCTCCTCACAGTCTGCCTGTTCAAAATGCACTTGGGAAGACAAACAAAGTGGTGCACCACACAACACTATCCCAGGCTTGGCAATGGTGTCCCATGTTGGGGGCAGAGCTTCTGAGGGAGCACCCTATGGCAAGCTAGAGGTGTTTTTGTTTTGAACTAGTTCAGATATCAACCATCTTTCTCCAGCATCCCTTATTCTACCTTTGATAATAATAATAATAATAGTTTTTTTTACGTTTTATGTTTTTTATGTTTAGAACATTTATAAACATGTTGTGCATTTCAGTATAAATAATAATAAATGTATACAAAAATAATTATATAATCATATGTGATTGCCTACCCATTTTCATGACAAATTAAAAGCTATGCTTATTAAATTCTTACTCTAATACAGGCTGGTATAAAGTGATAATGCATCACTTTCCATGTGTGTTTTGTTTGTCTTCTTCTGCTGTGTTCTGTGCGGCAGAAGGCTTTAATCATCGACGTCAATATGGATTTCTCCCGTAGAAGCACGGGGAAACACAAACACCGTGTAGCTATATTGCCGCCGGGCCTTTCTTTCTTCTTGTACCTCGCGCTGTCAATCATTGAACGCTCGCTGTATCTGCGGATGCAGATAGCAAGAGAATAGGGATGGGAAAGGGTTGATTGATTTGTGACGCAAAGGTATTGTGCTGCTGCATTTAATACTCTTTCCTATGTACACACTGGATATTGGATTATTGTGTTTTGCAGCAACATAATATTAGAACTTCAATCTTAAGAGGCCCAGAAACTCAATACATTGCACACAGGCATAACGTCATGGCGCTGGGCAGTCTGCTATGGCGCTCCGGCACTGGCGGAGAAATAAAATCGCAGCTAACAAGGTGTGAAAGGATTTATGGCTCAGTTCATCGTTACTTAAGCTACTGTACAGATATATGTGTGTGTGTGTGTGTGTGTGTGCGTGCGCTGGCCTGACGCAGAAGTGTGTGTGGAGCGTCTGGTAATGTGGAATGTACCTTGCCCCCCCCCCCCCAGTTCCCACTTCCCAACGCTCTCTTCTTCCGCCAACATGTTAATGAGCCTGGTGAATGGGGGGGCACCGACACTCTTCCTGAATGCGTTGGCAGTAGGGTGGGTCGAGGGGGAATGGGGGGGACAGCACAGGAAAGTGGGCGGTTGAGCGTGGACGAGAGGAGGGAGAATCACATCTGAAGTCCTGCCTCGCGCAGAATCAATTAATTTTCTCGAGGAGACACCGTAAGATATCTGCTATCATTCTGTTGTTGCTGTTATTTGTCAAGACGTGCTCTGTTTTTGAGTCTAGCAGAGTCAGGCTGTGTATTGATTCTATTTAGTGATCATCATGAACAGCCTCTAGGGAACACAGAAGGCAACAGCCACATAAGAACACTGGTAGTCTGCTTACACTATACAATACTGTCTGCCTGATAGTTAATCAGTGTGTAATTATCAATATTGCACACAATGTACTCAACCTTGTGATATTTGAGTTGTAACCATTTAACAGCAGTCAGCTTCTTGGCTACTTACAGTATTCACCATTCATTGTACACTGTCCTAAAGAAAGTGGTGGTAAGCAAATTTATTTTTTGTCAAGTTCACCAAATATCTCCTCGCCAAGAAAGAATGTTAAGCTAGGGTCCGCTAGCTTACCATTTGTGCGTGCTGAAAAAATAATAAAGTACTTCTACACAACCCTGGCTCCGTAAATAGGAACACAAACACAGTGGTGCAGACCGCACACAACAACAATATCCTAGCCCCCCCAGTGCATTTCCAATGTGTGGGGCGGAGCTTCTGAGGAACACCATATGGCATTGATGGGACAGGTGTTTATGTTTTCATCAAGTTCAAACATCAACAAGCTACATAATGACTGACTATACCTTTAATGTACAATCCATTCACATACTAGTCAAGCATCTAAAGATTACAGCCTATGAATTGACCTCACCTCAGTATGGTCATTGACAATGACGTTTTCAATATATATATACCGTTATATATATATAGTTTCAAAATATCAATACCATATACGCATGTCCGGTCCCATAACACAGACACCGAACACATTAGGCTTTGCTAAATGTACACAAAACATTGATCAATTTCTATCTCAGTGAATGTCCATTGATGTGTCTGGCAGTGTTTAAAGAAGAGGATTAGTCGAGAAATGCTGACAGCTATCCCAGTTCTCCCTAACCCTTTAATTTATCCCTTTAATGCATGGGTGACTTATTCTGTGAGGCATACAGTTGTATTTCTGAATATCAGTGCACCCCCCTTCCAAAAACAAATCCCACAAGTCTGTATCTGATGAGCACACAGTATTATCTTGGCTTGTTTGGTTGTTAAATTACATATAACTTTTCTCTTATCTCTGGGTGAGATGAGTGACAGTGGATGGCAGTCAAGGGCAAGGTTGGCTGTCACCTCCACAGTCTGTTACTCAAGCAACTTTTTGTTTTTTAAATGAAGATTAATTTTTGCTCAAGGTGGATTGTTCACTAGCAAACTGTCTGAGATTGTTAAAAGCTTCGGTGTGTTTTTGTGGCCTAAGTTTCTATGTGCCATCACATTGTGTGCACAGCAGCAGTCTTTGTTTTGCAGACTTTCTAAGGGTCTGCTGACTCTCTGCTGCCTTTTCTGAGTAAGCTCTCATTAATCTTCTTTACAGCCTTCATTAAAAGTGCCATCGCTTAACCCCCCCACCCCCTCTCCCCCCACACACCAACCCACACACCCACAGACACACACACACACACACACACACACACACACATTACAATGTTGTACACTGTACTGTAGCATTACTTCATAAATTACAATTGACATTGAAATAGTGTTGATTCACACTAAAACATGGAATTGTGCACTCTGTTCCATCCATGTGTGCCTTTTGTTCTTCGGTGAGATTTATTTAGTGGTCATCTGGGCTTATGAGAGGTTATATCAACCTAAATGTTGACAGAAAGGTATTCTTACTTACAATTCTGTTGCAGTACTATTTGGGTAGCCAACCATCAAACCCTGTTTTTAAGATTTTCTTCGCTTCAGTCTGGGAACGTTTGTCACAGAGCCACTGGCTATTAGACATTTTTAAGGAATCTACCAGAAACAAATGTTTGTTGGAGTGTTTGGTGATTTAACAACGAACAAAACAAACTATCTAAACCTACAGAGAGGTTGAGCAACCTTGAGCAAATTATAAAGAAACATGGCACCTACTCTAATGATTACCTTTCGTTTTTGCCCACAGATGCCATTGTGCATATTGTAGTTTATTACAGGCAGCCTTTTTCTTTCTGCCACATGCAGTAACCTTCATTGTCAATGCATTATCAAATCTAGGAGGACTCAATGTTGCTGTATAATACTATTTTCTGCAGTTTCTGCAGTTAACGACAGTGAAGGCATATGGTGAGTTCTGGTATATGAAGAATAATTCGTTTTTACTCTCCAACAATCAATTCTATAATTTTATACAATGTAAGTGAAAATCCTTAGAATTGGGTTGTATTCAATATTCCTCAGTGGTGTGCATTTTTCTATGACTATGAGATGTCTTCTGAGGTGAGAAATATTTGGTGAAAAGCTGTGTGGGATAACGTACAGACCAAAAGTAGAACTATTTGATTACTCCGCTTGTGCAGCTCTAAACATTCAGGGCTCAACTGCCTGACCCCAGACATGTTCCCCTACTGTGAAATAGAACTGATCACTGTCGTTTTTTATAGCTATGAATTGATGTTTTCCCCTTAGAGCAGAGAAGAGGCTGCAACATCGGGTTGGACCAATAAAAAGAATCGGGATGATAGGCAGGTTAGATGTGCTCCTGATCCGTGAAATGACCAACACTTGTTCAGTTCTACAGTACAGTACTATGAAGATAACGCTGTGGTTCAGTGGGACTGATGCTGTGAGGGGAAAACAGTATAATCAACTTTCACTGGCACGTAGTGTCAGACATTTAAACTCTTATTTTCTTTCACTTGAAGTCTGTTTGATTGTTGATGAAGCAAAAACAGCTTACATGTTGTTAAGCTGTTGTTAGCTGCTGAAGAATGGTACTGTATATAACTGCCAGGCATTAAAACAATAATGTGGTGGTTTAGATTTTGGATTTGATGTCATGGGACCATAATCAAAATAAAGACATTTAGATGTAAATGATCACAATTAATGGCAGTGCGTTGCATGTTGAAATGCATCCTGTTGAAAAGACATTACCCTCCCGCTGGGTTTTCATCTTAAATTCTGATGACTCAGACATGGCAACCCACAGCCCTGTGCTAGACTCCTCTGGCATTCATTATGTGCGACATGGCCCCTTATGGCTCCAATTAGAAGGACCGTTTTCCACAGAGGCCCTTGTTCTGTAATCCACAGAATCACACACTAATTTCTGTGCACTTGTGCCACAGGGTATTCACCTATTCAGTGCAACGCAGTGCTGCAGTTTTCAGTTTATTTGACAGTTGTTCCAGCTCTGCTTTTTTAGGTGTATTAATGCATATATAATCTCATTTTAAATGATAATAGCTGGATGCTGCAAATTGCCTGATGACAGCAGTAGACTTCTAGAGGTTTGATGGAGGTGTTGGGGTAGGGGATGAAATGAAGGGGAGGTACTAACCGTGTACTATCCCTTAACTAAACCAGGTGGTTTCCTTAATTCTTATTTCCCTTACTTAGTGAAGTGTTCTGGAAATTGGAAACAGCTGTTTAAGGGTTTGGTTGGTACAAATAGATGGTCCTTTCAACATTCACAGCCTGTTTTTCCCACCTCTGGTGAATGATATAGGTGTGTTTCTGGCCGTAATCACCTCAGGAACACACAGAGATGCAGCGATGTGGAAGCTTCCATCTGGCCCAATTATTCTCCTTAATGTTTACCACTGCTTGTGAAAGAATTATCTATAAACCTTGTACCACCACAAGGTGTGCCAGTCCTTCAACAAACCACACTTAAGGAGAAAGTAAACAAGTCTCTGCATAAAACGCAATTTTGAGGACGCAAATAGGCAATCCGTAATGAGAATGGTGCAAACTGCAAACACCGAAGGTCCCACAGCATCTTAGTGATCGAAGTGTAAAACTGAAAAATGTGATGCTCTTAGTAGTGCCACAACTGGGGTGGTTTTGAAAAAGCGGCCTCAACAATTCATGTTGAATGTAACCCTACCATTTCTTCCTCCAAAAATAGGATGCAATTGGACAGAAATATTCAAATGTTCTATGCTAACTGTGGATTTTAAGGATTTAATGTTCACTAAATATAGGCCAGCCAGGTCCTTTCATTAAGACTTTGCGATATTTAATCAAACACTTCATATCCCCATGTGCCTTTTACTAATGTCGGTCTTCAACAATCTTCAAAAGGAGTGGTCAGCTTACTTCGGCTCAGTTCACCTCACAAAAGCATCTCGGGCTGTCTGGGCAGCTGTGTCACCGCGGGTAACACCTGAGAAGGGCTGATATTAGTGTCTCCTCACTAGCGAAGAGGAAGGTGTGGGTGAGGTCACACTACTTCACCCAGGACTGCTATAATGAGGCAGCCTTTTCTCTCAGGCACAGGCAGGCTGTGTGCTGGGAGGGTTGTAGATGGAGTAAACAGCGGTGAAGAAAAGAATGTGATTGTGTGTGTGTGTGTGTGTGTGTGTGTGTGTGTGTGTGGTGAAAGGTTCCATGCGACCCTCCAGACTGCTTAGAGGCTGACCTCTGGACAGCTCATAATTACATATCGATATGTTCACTTGATGTTGGCGTTACCAAGGCCAATAAGCCCAGCCGTCTGGTTCCTTGACTCATGGACCTTTTCGAATTCCGTCAGGGTTATTGCCGAATTATTCAATGTAGCACAGCTGAATCATTTCTCTCGTTCTGTTGCTTGTCTTTGAGAATTAAGATTGTAAAGAATCTACAGTAGTGACGCCATTCCAAATGTTTGGACTTGTACTGTTCATCTGTGATGTTTGGTCAGACAGGCATGGAAGGTTAGGTAAAGGTAGTGGCATAATAACCATATACTGTATGAGATGATTAGTAACGTCTAAATATACTCCGGTGTGTGTGCTACAGTTCTGTTTGTCTTTTCTACACTGGTAAACAATGTAGAGAAATAAACATCCATCATGTTGTCTTGCACTGTATATCTTGTCATTGTGATTTAAATACATTATTAAATGCCCTTTGAATAGAATGTCTATAATGGGATACCGATATGCACGTTAAGTACAACACCCAGGAACAGCACAGCAGGGAGAGGGAGAATTCATAAAGCACACTCCATGCGTTATACACTGTCAGATGTGACTTCTCAAAAGCTTTGTTTTGCCTGTGCATGCTTCTATTTCCAGCATCCTGACAAGCATATTTATTTCAATATTTTGTTCTTTTTCTCTTGATCAATGTCACAGTTTTCCATGGTTTCACCATATGCCAGTGTTCTAGCACCTTGGTGTTTCCCAGGGAGTTTGAACAGCATGGTTCCACAATAGTTGGAAAGTATCCCCCTGTCCCTTGCTTTAAAACGGGAGGCCCTTGAAGCATTTGAAAACTTTTCATATGGAATAACCGTTCGTTTCACTGCTATTTCTTGCTCTATGAGGCAATACAATGAAGGTTCAACCCGCTGCTCATTCATGAAAGAGTTTTTATCTGCAGTTCTGAGTGTTTATAATGTGCTGTGTAGGCGTGACATATGCTGGAAAATTATGCCTGGTGGCTCACAGGTGGTGATGCATTTTATGTCAGATGGCAGTAGTTGGTCCACCACAGAAAATTGTCCAAACTAAAGAGAGGACAAGTGCCCCCGGTATTGCAGAATATCACTTATCACAGACCATTTATTTTAAGTTATCATTTGTTTTTTACATGTATGTATTTATTTATTTATTTATTTATTTACATGTATTTATCAGTTATCATTAAGTTCAGGATTGTAGCTTTGAAGCTATGTTCTTAGTGACAGCTCAATTGAGGAAAGCTATCTTAACACTTTTAACACAATTAGTGTTTATAACAAGTCATGATTGATGATGTGGCTTCCTTTACTCATTGACAGTTCCAACAGCAAAGCTTCCGTGATTTGTTTTAGCACTGTAACACTGATCCCAGGTGCTGCATGTTCTCTCTAGTAAACATAAGTCCATCACCAGTGAACTGCATTCTTCTCATTTTAAGAAATTGATTACATTAGTCATTACACAGCTCAGTTAGTGTTTCCAAGGCCAATGCAAGCCATTGCTCTCAATGGACCATTGGGCAGACATTGGTAATATCTTTCCTGACGCTGGCATGAGATGTCAGATAAAGCATATGCATTCCCAGTACGCCACAGAAAAACACTTTCCTCAGTAGCTTCCCCAGCATGCAACAGCAACGGATCGGAGGTGAGGAGAGTCCAGTTGTCTCCAGCACTGCCCTGACCCTCTTCCCCCATCTCCCCCCACCCTGCCCGACCCTCCCTGAGCCTCAGCCCGCAGATTCCTCTGATACGGAGATCTGTTTGTTTTCCCAGAGACAGTTCTGCTGAGATGAAGGACAGGAACAGCCTCGCTGCAGTCTGAAGGTCTTCAGACCTCCCCGGGGTGACCTCCCTCCGGAGGTACCCTTCACTCCTCCTCGTCTTTAACCTCCTCCATTCAGGCAAAGCCCTCCACCTTAGCCTGTAGATTCCCTAACATGGTTCAAGTACCCTCCATGTTGCGTGTGCACCAGCACACACACACACACACACACACACACACACACACACACACACACACACACACACACACACACACACACACACA
>JAODUG010016704.1:1693-22890 GCA_027564795.1 Aphredoderus sayanus | reverse complement strand
TTCAGAACTAAGTGCAGCACAGTTCATAGTGCACAAATTAACTGTGCATCAAAGCCACTAGCTTTGCTCGTCTCCTCCAACAGAACAAAGAGGAAATTACAACAATCTTTCACCATAACAAATGGAAGCCATGTAATTTGTTAGAATTATTGATATTACTCATGTTTACAGCTCTCGTGGCTGTAGTGAGATCGAACAAAAGACAACGACGTGCAATGACGTTGACTGGCGCGCATTGTAATGGCCATACGGACGCATTGAGGTACTGTATCAATCTGCGCATAGTACATTTACTTCCTCACACCACAACTCTCTCCAGCTTCCATTCATCCATTCTGTCCCTCCGTTTCTCTCAGCCATCTATCCTCCCTGCGTCGGCACTTTGTCATCTGCGCTCCCTGACGCCGGTGCTTTATTACGGGGAGACAAAGTTGTTAACGCGGAGATGAATAGGACCCATCCCGGCCCGTTAAATGTGGCCTTGTGATGAAGCGCCGCCAAACGAATCTGCCCTCATCCACTGCGGCGGCCTCGCAAACGCCTCTGCGGTTTCTCATGCTAATTTGATTGAGAAAGCTCGATCGGTGCCGGGTACAAGGGGTCTCCCCCTTCCCTGCACCCGGGCACCGAGCACGCAGCAGGGGGAGAATGGAGGGCACCATCACGTTAAGTTGTAATAACCATTCATCCCTGACAGGCTTGTGTCGCTGCAGAATGCCCAGCATGCCCGATGTTGCGGCGAGTACAGAGAAGTATACAGCAGGGGATGAAACTGAAACAGAGATAGAGGTAGAGGCAGTGCAGCGATGAGGAGAGGGGGCGAGGGTTTGGGAAAGGGGATGGGAGCCAGGGACAAAAGTGGAAAAGGGAACGTGTTGAAAGGAGAAGGGATGGAACGTAAGAAGGTTTAAGGTAAGGGGGGATATTATAGGGAGGGTCAATGCACTTAACAGCCCTTTTCTGTGTTCTCACAGTGGGATTAATGTGGAGTCAGGCTCCTCACCATAACACCCAGCAGAAGATTCATGAGGCATAAGTCACAGGCCCGTATAGGCTGGCCAGGAACAAGAGAATGGAGGAACACAAGTCTCAATGGAGCGAGGGAGAGATTAGGATGAAGAAAAGTTGCGCTGAGGTTCAAAGAGAAATGCAAATAACAGATTCATGGAAGAATGAAAATCAGAGTGAACAAGGAGGAGGAGAGCTGACAATTACAGAATAAGATGGATAAGCTTCTTCTTTTTCTTTTGTGTGGCTTTAATGCGTTAGGTAGCTAACGTAGAAATATTTCCAGTCACAGATGCCTCTCTCTTCCCAGTAATTGTTTGGCAGACTTGATCTCCTTAGGACAACATGTTAAATCTTTATCCTGGAGAGTTACGGTTAAGACCTTTGTTTCTTTTGCATTTGTTTTGGGGTCATTAACCTTCCACAGCCTCATAGTGTGGCTCTGGTTCCACCGTACTCTGGTTGCTAGGGTGAGGAATTTTTACCACAAAGCAAACAAGCTTTATTGAGGAAGACACAACTGTAGCCTTTCCAATACTTTTGTTATGTTTAAACACAGGATTAATAAGTCTATCTTTCATCAATTGCTTCCCTATTTAGCTCAATCATAACACACTTAATATATTCCTTTTGCTGTTACGTGTGTACATGTAGTGGTAAATGTCTACCTTAGGAGTCCTCATAGACGGACCATAGAAAAACAAAAGCTAGCCAATCATTCGTTCACAGCTTTTTCAAGGTCGGCGCACTTTATTTAACGAGTGGCCATTATTTACTGAGCAACTCACCTGTAACATTTCAAAACCGCAAAAGACACAAAAGCAAACAATGTGGCGTACACCGAACACAAGCAGGGGGAAAAAAGCTGAGTACAGTTTTTCATGCCTGTCAGCAATGGGATTAATAGGAGTCATTTCCCCGTAATGAGCTGTTAAGCGTTAGCTGCAGCAAAGCCTCCCAGTTTGCCTTTGAGGCAGGAAAAGCTTTGTCTAATTATACCCTTCTGTCTCCTTCCTGTTGTCGTCCAAATGGCTGTACCTTTGTGATGGCTCTGTGATTTCGCTCTGGATAGACAACATAATCATTTAGAATAGCTGAAGCAATCATCCTGAGAGCGTTATGATACTATACGGTCATTACCAGGCATGTATTTGTTCTGTTACTAAAGACAGACCATTTTAGCTCCCTCACAATTCCTCCAGTACCTGTGGACTTATGGGGACCATTAGGGCCCTGTTTGTCACACCGGTAGAGTCCACTGGAGAAATGCAGCTTGCCTGAAACATCTGTGCAGTTATAAAATCTTCAATAAACATTAAGGCATTGTCCCGAGGTTGTTATTCATGGACTACTCAGCCATGGGAGTTGTACTTACCAGCAAGTATAAATGAATCCAAGCTAGAGTGATATTGTCCCTACTGAAGTTAAACTGACAGGATTCACAGCTGACACACAGGGAATCAATAAAGCGAATCCTTGGGAATATAATTCAGGAGACCCACAACGCTCTAATCAGTCCTATGTATGACATTAGTGTACGCATGGTTTGTCTGTTTTTTCCGTACCTCTCCATATAGAATAATGTGAAATTTGAATGTGACATGAATACTGTATGATTGGAAAGGAATCAAACACGCACACACCTTCTGCGTGTGTGTGTGTGTGTGTGTGTGTGTGTGTGTGTGTAGAGTGCACACACCACTTCCTTACAGCTGAGCCAGCATAACTGTAGACAAGAAACGACTGGATCTTCAATAGAAAGACAGTACATCTGAGGTTCTTGCACTACCTGGGCTGTTATTTATGTAAGGGGGAAGAAAATAATGACAGATGGTAGAAGCAGTATACTGGCAAGACTGACTTTGTCAGACTATCATTGTAATGATGAGATGAAAGCTATATACTGTAAATTAAACACAGTCAATGCTTAGGATGCTAACCAGGTCTGTGAGATGAACTGAAAGTGATATGGGGAGGGGGGGTGCAGTTAGCTGGCAGCATGAGGTATTACAGATCTCTTGTAAAGGACAGCCAGTGTTTGTGCCAGTGTGTGAGCAGTGTTGAGGACTGTTAAAGTACTAAAAGTGAGCTACTGTTCCCAGAAAAAGTAAACTTTTCAGTTTCCGTGGCACTCCCTTATTATGGGAACTGGGTGCGTAGGGAGGGGGTGGGTTACACACCGAGATCATGTTTTATAAGGATCCCTCCACATAAAGCCCAAATCCACATTGACAGAAAAGTCCTTTTTACTTTGTTTTTCACAATCGATATGTATTTGTTGTACATACGTGTGTGTGTGTGTGTGTTTCCTACCAGCATAGGGGACTGGTGCATCCTTGTCTAGAGCAACCAGCGGCGGGTCCAGCAGCACAGTGTCCATGTTCTCTGTGATCACGCCGTGGTACGACGTCTCGATCCAAGGCTTGTGCTTGTTCACTATGGCACACACACACAGAGACAGGGATGGTCTTGTTACGTGGCACATCCTACCTTGTGAAGCATGCGTAGGCGACGTGCCTTCTGCTTTCATAATGCATCGTTTCATATGGTGTTGTATTCACAGAGACAAAGACTGACAGAATGCATGAGAGATGAGAAGAAGGCATTGAGTGACAGGGGGTTCTGTCACGTGATCGCCATAGCTGTTGTAATTCACGGATACAGCGGCTGACTATTTACATTTACAGCATTTGGCCAGACAAACAGTCTATACTGTTGGTAGACTGCTCTGTAAAGAAAATGTGATGTTTACAACTGGCACGCCTTCCAAGCATTTCAAGTATCAGTCATTTAAAAACAGAATATAAAGACCTGTTAGGCAAGGCAGGCCCTTACTTTAAATAGCACATTTCATACACAAAGCGGATTCCGTGTGCTTCACATAAAAACAAAATATAATACATAAAATAAATTAAAAGTGAAAATTAAATAATAAATGAAAATGGAAATTAAATAATAAATACAATAAAAATCCAGTTTTACTGTACAGTAGTAGATGTTAAAGTGCAAGGTTTGCAATTCATCAGATATCAATGTACGTTTAAAGTCTGGATTTAATTTGAGACAGAACATGTCTCAGATCTTCTGGAAGTTTATTCCAGCTATTTGTTGTATAAATTTGTTGTATAAATGCTGCTACGTTTGTTTTTACTCTCAGGATGGTTAGCAGACCGGTCCCAGATGACCTAAGGCCGAGAGAGTTCATATTGTGAGAGGATTTCAGCCATGTATTTTATCCCCAAACCATTTAGTGATTTATAAGCAGCAGTATTTTTAAATCCATTCTCTGAAACACTTGAGCCAATGCAGGAATTTTACAATTGGTGTAATGTTTTCAAATATTTTTGTTTTTGTTACAATTATAGCAGCACAGCAAAATTCTGTACAAGCAGTTACTGTAAATCTACAGTAAGTGGATAATTACTGTAGAGTTAAATATGGCCATCATGAGGGCTTACAACATTGGTTTCTACAAGCTCTACTACTCTACTTAGGGAGATCTGAAAAAATACCATTATAGCCTCCATGGTTTTTATTTATTAATTGAACCTTTGTCTGATTGAGATTACAAATCTCTGGTCCCGGAGTGACCTGGCCAAGAAGTAGCATAATACACATACAAGGTATCAAAACATCCAATTAACCATAGTTATACATGAATATACATAAAAACATGAAAGCCTCAATAGCCACGGAATAGATTAACAAAATTGATATTTACAACCACACTGAGCAATTGTTCTTGGCTCCATATCCTTTAAAATTGATACTCAAGGATTTTTGAAGAACATTCCAAGCGGTGGGGGCAGCAAATTTAACAGAAGGAACAGACAATTGCAACAAATCCATTGTGCATAATCCATAATGTCTTTTACTTTTAACTAATAAAGGGTTTACGTATGTAGGAACTAGCCCAACACGATCCAATGGGTCATTGGGCTTTAGCTAGCGTGACAAACAATAACCAATGATTGTAGACATTGGACAGAAGCATTCATGTAGATTAAATCACCATAATCCAACACTGGAAGGAAAGTTGCCGACACCAAGTGCTTACTAGCTGGAAAGATTTGGACCTATAGAGAAAGCCTACAGCCTGGAGTTTTAATTTAAGTTTAAGATGTTTTAGGCAAACATTACTGTGATAGTAATATACAAATCTTGTTTGCACATAAGTCCTCTAAGTATTGCTATAGTATGTTTTTAAGATAAGAGTAGGCGGATTTAATTACTGATTTTATGTGACTATTGAAATGTATCTTTTAATCCATAATAAGACTAAAGGTTAGAACATTTTGCACCTTTGAAATATCAATAAATTGTACAGCATGATGACAGGAAAGTCAAGTGACCTTGGTTCAACTCCTAGTTATGGAATTGATCTCCAGCATGGACAAATTACATGTCCTTACTTGCTCTTTACTGTAAGACTTTCACTTATTGTAAAGCATGCATCAAATAATCTACAGTAATGATATGCTATGCTTTCAAAAAGTATTTTATTTTAATGGTGTATTATTTGAGATGTTTGAGATGTAGAGGTTCTGGAATTGAACAGACTAGATAAGTGAACACTGAAAATAATGTAATAAAAAGTAGAACAGATTTGAAGAGAAAGGAAGAACAGTCATGAAAATTATGATTACGTTTTCTGCTTTTATTTCTCAAAGCATGTGGTTTGGGTAGCAATAACTATTTTAATCAAGATTTTAATCAAATGTCTTGTCAGTCTCAAAGACTTAGCTCTTCTGTGCAGTAAATGTCACAATAGGAATGTCCAAGTAGTGAACAACAAATCCACATGCAGTGTACAGTAAAATCACCTTCACAAACGGTCCCAGTAACATATTTCTTTCAAATATATCTCCATTATCACCCCTTCCCCCCTCTCTATTCGTCTCTGCCCGACCATTGCTCTCCGCTCAATTTAGCTGAGATTAGTCTGGAACCCTGTTGGCACAGCCACCTGGATGGCCGACCAATCAGCATCCAGTGGGGATGGTTAAATGCAATAACGTTTGTTAAAATAGTGGCAGAGCTAGATGAAGCAATACAAACAAAAAGCCTGCTCCAATAGTTTCAATATTAACCCGAGGTCTATGCATATTAGGATGCAAAGGCTGTAAACAATCACCAGTGGAGCGTGTCCAGACCCTATTCACCCAGTACATTCTGGATCTGGTTACAACATGCTACTACAGACTGGGTCCAACTGTAAAGTCCCCCAAAGTCAAAAAACCGAAAACTAAACTGCATGTCAAGAACCCGATTACTGACTATAACTTAAAGGTCATCCTCATCTTACCCTAGCAGTGGGAACATTGACAGATGTACCAGCTAACACGAAAAACCCACAACCAGCCATATGGTCAAATGAAGCCAGGAATTTGCATACAGGAATACACACACTGAATCTCTTGTGTACAGTACTTGGTGTTTATTCTAGTGGGAAGCTGGAATGTCAGCTTGACCTTTCAATCTACTGTGGAGGAACACTTATCTCATCCCAGTCAACTGAAAACACGTCCAGCTAGGCAGACAGAGTTTTAAAACGCCTGGCTGCCGTTTAAACCTCTCTAGTACTCTCTCTCTTTATCCCCAGTTTAAAAAGACTGACACAACAGGGTCAAAGGAAGCTACTGGAAGCTACAGGAAGCAGGCCTGTAACAGAGGAACCAAGTATAATGTAAATAAAGTATTAGCAGCAGAAAAGTGCTAGTTGCCAGTACGAACATCAAGCAACAAAAACCCCCCAGTTTTTCTCAAGAGGTGAGATGTTGATTCCTTGCAGGGTAAATAATAGAACACTGTAACCATGACCCTGCCTTAATATATGGCTCTTCTTTATTCTAGTAGTGGGATCCAATCATTCGGTGCTCTTATGCTTGATTCAACACTGAGTATAACATCTTATGCCCGGCGCTGTAGAGGAATATTTTCTCCCAATAAAATCTGATTAAGAGGAGACCTGGGGCTTATTATGGGTCTGGTTGGGCATCATTCAACTGTTGTTTCATCGGATCTGTCTGTATACTGATGTTAGTGAATCAAGTCCAACACTAAAACAGCATAAGGAATTGGCCAACCATTAACATGAAGATGAAGAAAAAATACTTAGATCCCAAAGTGAGCAAACCCTATGACTGCATAAAGACCACTACAAGGACACTCTTCAGATATGTTATCCACACCGTAGCATATGTCATTATGATGTAAAGTAAGCTGAGAACAAATTATTTGCCCATCAATACATAAACTAGGTGTCTATGGAGCATTCTAAACAGAAAACCATGCTAACCATGGCATAAAACTTAACATTAAACATTCCGCCATGACTAATATCTAATTGGTATTAAAACTGTTTAATAAAAATCCAGGTATTTGTGCTGAATCACATATTATCCAATAAACAGAATCTGGGTTGTGTGCTACATTATGATGCAGATAAGTTATTGTATTTGTTCAACGGACAGTGCAGCAGGGAATTCATGTAGGCAAGAATATTATATGTTTAGCATTTCTACTGACATCCCATTTGATAAATATAGTGATCTTCTTTTTCTTTATAATATAGTATAATATAACTCATGAAATGTTTTACCAAATATTATTTACTGCGTGTGGAATGGAGACTTACCCATCATGTTGACAAGGATTTTTGTACTTTTGGACCTCTCAGTAAGAGTAATTGTTGCCTGGAACCGCAAGGGGGGCCGCTTCAAATTTCTATTTTAGAGACTTACATTTATCCCTAACAGATTGGCTCGGAGATTAAACAGTAGCGCTGTGATTCTTCAAATGGACTCTGAAATCGGAGCTGCTGTGTAGAATGTGGAGGACACACCATGCAGGCCATGGAAATGGGCCATCCCCTAAGATGGCTTTTATGGCATCTAGCGCAGTTAAAGCTCCCCTTGACATACTTTCTGTTCATCCCCAGTACATGTGGGCATTGTGTAGACGGTGGAAAAACATCCATGATTGCATTCAGGGGAAAAAAATAAGAAATCTTAGGCACTAGTAGTTTGCCTCTGGTACAGTAGTGTGGTAATGTACAGTTACCCCATCTACAGTATGCCACTGGAAATGACAGTTGAAGCCATTAGAAGAACCATATGGAATATGTTTCTTTGCTAGCCTCTGCCATTTGCCTGAGGATGTCATTATGCACACATCAAGGTGCACATTAATTTGCCTCAGTAGGAGAGACTGGCGAGTAAAGTGCATGTGATACAGCACTGGATAAACTCTGACTCGGTAGTAATGCGGTTATATTGGGCTAAAAGATCCTGCCTCAACTTCTCCAGCTTGATAATAAAAGTGTCTGTCAGTCTCTTGGCCTGGGACTGAGGATCTAGAAATCATATTATCCTACTAAGTACCCATCAGCCATAAGCACTGGTCTAG
The DNA here is from genome assembly GCA_027564795.1 of Aphredoderus sayanus. NCBI lineage: Eukaryota > Metazoa > Chordata > Actinopteri > Percopsiformes > Aphredoderidae > Aphredoderus > Aphredoderus sayanus. The sequence goes on along the minus strand of JAODUG010016704.1, from coordinate 14,475 downwards.
AAAGTCAAAGAACCATGTGTTTGGTACTGTAATACTGCATCGGGGAGAATACTCAATTAGAGGAGTGTATTCTGAGTCTATATCTATTAAGAAACACATAGCTACTGGCTCATTTTAATCAAACCAGTCAGACTTGATTTGTTTAGGATATATGCAAAATGCAATGCAGTGCACTGCAATATGAACAATAAGCAAGGAAAAGAAAATGCTGTAGTACTGTAGAATGTACAGTACTGTTTACCTATAGGGACTTTAATTAAGTTAAAATAAGACACTCACTTATTGGTGGCTTACGTTCTGAGATGTGGACTGCAAGAGGACTGACTAATACTAATGGAAGACGAAAGGAAAGGTAGAAGAAAGGAGGTGGGTAGATGGTGGAGAGAATATTGAAGAGAATGGATGGCAGACGAGCTGTAGAGGCAGACAGAGGGAGGCGGAGAGGAATTATGTTGGATAATCACATTTTCTCGCCGACTGTCAAACTACTTCAATTTGCCTGAAAAAGTAAAAGTGCTGATTAACAACGAATGGAAAATAAAGCTCCCGTTATTGCAGGAAACAAAATTCACCATTAAATAAATCTAATTATTATCTGATTCTGGAAGGCTACAGAAGCCACGCATGGAAGATTTTTGCGATAACAGCAGAGTTTTATCAACGTGGTGTAATGCATAAGGTTTAAGGTTTGTATAATGTTTTTTTATTTATTTTTTCAACCATTTTTTTTCAACCATTACAGCAGTTTCTTTTAATAGAGGAACATTATGCAGATTTAATGACCTTCGTTTTTATCATCTCTCTAATGTAAAATTGGCCCTATAATGTATTTAAAACAGACAAGGGCAACACCATCCTATTACTATTGCATACATTGTTTACTATAAAAACTTTCAGCAAAACATATGTATGTAAAAGTACAATATAGAAGGCACTTTATATACTGTAAATGTCACTTCTTTGTGTTCTTCTTTCTTCTGACAGAGAAATAGGAACATTCTTCTTTTCATTTTAAATTTGAATCACATGTTTATGCCTGAGGTGATATGTCCATACAGTATGTACTCATTTTGATTAAACGTTAATGTATGTATTACTGTAAGATGAAATGACTATAGCATCTTAAGAAAGTGGTAGCTGGTGAATTAATTGTATGATAAAGTCTTAAATTACACACAGCAAGTACTTACTGATGTTCACTGTATAACTAAACAGCACAACATAGGTAAACATTAGTTGGGTTTTATTTATAACAGGGACAATCTACATTATATCAGTGTGTAGGCCTTGTGACTCCCTACAGGATCATAGCTTATGTAAATTACCAGCATACGTGTGATTTGTACCAATTGCAAGAAGCATAATTAGTTCAGATAAGAAACTTCGCTTTCTCACACAAGTATCTTAGAAAATAAATGAGTTAGGAAGTCCACAACCCAAAAGAAGATGTGGCCACATCACATCAGGTCCACAAGCCCTGTTAGTATTTTGACTGTGCCAGCAGTCTGATGTTAGATTCAGCTAACAGGAGGAGAATAATCAGCCATTTGCGTGCCGCAGATGGGGCCTATTTTGCACATTACGGATAACGGGGCTGTCGGGGGCCGACAGGTCATTTTCACAAACACTAACACTTCTCTCAGCATCTCTCCCAGGACCTTTTATTCACATGTGCTACACTTACTGGGCAACAATGTTTACTTATTTATTTATTAGTGGCACATCACAGGGCTCATAAACACCAATCTCCCATCGACCACATGAAATAAATGCCCAAGCTGTGATTACAATTAACAACGGGAGATTTCACATTAATCTATTTCAGCCCATAATCCCGTCATAACAATCCAGATCTTGCTCTATTTTCTACACAGTAGCATATGAGATGTACTCCTCCAACACCCCCATCACAACCCTCTCTGTTTGCTTCTCAGCAAATCAAAATGAGCTGTTGAGGGAAATGAAGCCAGAGTGATTTGGCATTATATTGTAGTAGGAGGGGTATGGAGCCATTATTGCATCAGAACTATTTCCAAATGTTAGTGAAGAGTTGTGTAACTGTAGGCCTATCTCAATCTGTGTGTGTTTAATCAGGTTTGTAAAAATGTTTAAATGAATCTCTAAATATGTACTGAGATTTGAGAATGGGTACAGGAATTTGCAAATGTGAATTCAGAATGTGTGTGTGCACAATCAGATCTGTAAATGTGTAAACTTAAATCGGCATTCAGATTTGCAAGTGTACAGTATTGACATTTTTCTAATGTAGTGTGGACATTTTGTATTTGTAAATGCGTATTACATCTGTGAATGTGTATATCTGTAAATGTGGAGATAAATCTATATATGCATACATAGGTATCAATGTCTGAAAATGTATGTATTTTGCTCCAAAACTGTAAATACAAGTCATCAGTTCAAGTGGGCCTCTCAATTTGTTGCCTTTTTATACGTGATATTGGATACAATTCCAGTATGATATTAGCGTTGCGAGACCATCCTAATCTTGCAAGCTTCAATTTGACTTCACTGCGAGAACCTGTCTGGAGAAGCAAGCAATCCTTTCAATTCTGTCCGGCAATCAGCATCGTCCTGGTAATTACGGGCGTGGTTTAGGTGTGATGACAGCGAAAGCTACTCGAAAACAATGGCAGTCCTTACAGATAGACAGATGGTTCATCCAATCACCTGCCAAGTATTTGTTGAAAGCGCCTGCCCTTTTCTAAACAGTTTCAATGGACGGCTCCCCAGTAGTATAGTTGTGCTATTACACACAACTATACAGTATACAGTATAGTTGTGTGTAATAGCCAGCCGGCAGAGATCTGCAAATGCATACAGTATAGCGATTTGCAAATGTAATAGATGTGTCTTGGTGACTCAGTAGCCACAGTATACAGTCTACATAACAGCAGTTGGCAGTAACACCCTGCCAAAGTATACTACCTTTACTTCTTGCGGATGCGTGTCAGTGCACATAAGGACCTGACGGTTGTTTCTGTCTGCATATCACCATATGCCAAAGTGCTTTGGTGATCTTCTCCTACTACTTAATTTGCATGTGCAAACTGTTTCAATGTTAATTGTGTTTCTTCACTGACTAATTAACAGGTTTTCTGATATTAAATATTTTTATATGCCAGTGTTCAATACCTATAAACATCTTAAATGATGACTTTCCAGCTCTTGGTGCAAAACTATTTATAAGACTTCAGCCATTCAAATCTGAACACATTAACAAATCTCAATACACCTGCAATTCTGAATACAAAATTAGTTTTGCAATTTCAATCAAGAGAAATGAAAGGCTGACATAAATGACAGAATGAAGGTGGTCAAGAAAAGAGGACAGACAAACAGAAAACTATTAGAGAAAGAGTGGGATACAGAGTAAATACAAATGGGAAAAGAAAGCAAGGTAAAGGGTAGGACAGAAATAGAACAAAGGAAGGAAGGAAGAAATTAATGAACATTAAAGAAAGTTGGAAAGAAAGAAGGACAAACATTAAGGAAGGAGGGGGAGGAAGCCTTGAAGAACGGAAGGAAGGGAAGAAGGAATCAAGGAAACAAGCAGGCGGGGTTGGCCAGTGGCATGACTCTTCTGAGCATGAGATGAGACTCAGCAGATTTGTAGCTCTGGAGGAGGATGAGTCAGCACAATCCCACTTTAGAAAGTTTGGATTGGTTTACTGTGTTCCAGAAAATAAACACTATATGTCATTTATAATTTGTAATTTTCAAATCTATGTCTTCTTGCTCTGATCCAAATAATTACAAAACTTCTTGGGCTTGAAGGCACAACAAACTGAAACACCCCAAAAATGCATTGATTATAACAATACCAGAAGTCATGAGTGCTTATCAGCTGATGGCAGTTTATGGTGGTATTCCTTTAATTCCTGACCTTCCATTATCTCAATATATTTTATTAGACATTCAAGCAAACATTTCATTTTCACCATGACATTTGCTGGTGGGGGGGATACAAATTGGATGGCCGAGGGGCGTCTGAAAATGTCAATTGTTCGCCATTAGAGCGTGTGGCATTCACCGTGTACAAATATCAAACCATTGTGAAAGAGGGGTCTACCATTCTGCCCTGCTGGATTGCACGTGATAACAATCCCCATTTGTATTTCCTCCTGTTCTTTATCTGTTAAGAGTCATTTGTTGAATTATAATAGGAGAAAGAGAGAGAAAGAGTTAGAGAGAGAGAGAGAGAGAGAGAGAGAATATTGGATATTGAATATTGGAATGGACCCATGGTGGCTGGGATTAGCTTCTGGTGAAACGAGTGACGTCTTATTCTCCATTATTTTCATTGAGCGGGAAAATCAAGAGAACCGGCGGAAGGATGCGAAAGGAGAAAAGTTAAATAGGAGATGAGGGATGGGACAACAAAGAGTGTACGGGAAGGAGGAGCGGGAAATGGTATCAGCGCTGGTATCAGAGGAGGGTGTGGAATTGAGAGGGGCAGCGCTGTGACGGCACAGATTGAATTAGGAACACTTTGTCTGCTGCATGCGTATGCAGCTTCCTGTAAATCATTACCAGGCTACTTGCCAAGCGTGATTACAAATGTTTTCCCAGTGACTGTTTTGCACATTTAACATGCTTTAAGTGAGGCCACAGCCAAAATGCTGGAAAATCAGCTGAGGATAATTAGTCCTCACATTCATCGTAATGAAGCTGATGTGCTGATGAGACAGCTTTACAGCTTTCAAAAACATAGTTTAATTAGAAATCTTAAATATTTACATACATACATTCAACAACAAAAAAGTACTGTACAAATATAACAAAATGTAAACATACTTGTACAGTACTCCTATGTATATGTGAGTTATAGGGAGATGGGTAGTACAGTAAGGCAGAGCCATCTGTAAAGTCTAGGACACAGTGTTGGCTAATCTTGTCAAGATCCGCCTACTTGACATGAGAAGTATTTTGATTGACATGCACCAATTACATAACTCGATGAAAGTCAGATGTTAAACTTATACTGAGTAATTAGTTTGGAAACGAAACGGCAATTTGGGTAACTAAACAACACAAGAGTTGTTTGCAGATCTTGTACAGTACATCTGTTAAATATGTAGGCTGTACTGTATATGGTTACTGCAAAAAATAAACAGAGTGCCTGAAATTTGTAAATAAAGCACTGCACTAGCATCGTGCCTAATATTAAGTATACTGTACCGACTTGTGAGTGACAACAGCCAATGAAAATCTACAACCACGCTTCTTAAAGTGTTGTTGACTGGAAACGTACTCTCTGAGTTTCAAACCAAAGGCAGCATATTTGGCAAATCAAGGAGCCTCTCTTGAATGAACTATTATGTATGTTAAGGTATGCCTATAGATGTCACACAAACACCAAAACCAATGCTTCTTGAGACACACACGTGCGCGCACACACACCAGGAGGTCGGATTACAACACACAGAGAAGGAGTGTGAAGCCTTTCTCTGCTCAAGAAGCCATTACTTCAGTGTACTGTATCTTAACACAAAAAATAGTTGTGTAATGTTTAGAATATCATGTATATGACCTTTACTGCATTTTGTCAAACCCTTTTCAAAATGTAAAAAAATGGTTACAAAGCAACATCCCCAAAAGACAAATCGTCTACACAGACAAAAAAAGGTGATTTTTCTAGAGGTGAAAGGGAATGTCATTAATATTGGAAAGGCCTTGACAAGACCTGTTTGATCATCGTCAGTGTAAAACTGTCTCAGTGACAGTGACGTTCGCACAGCGGAGATTAAAATAAGACGGAAAGACATAACTGTGTTTAAACGTGTCTCATTGCAATTTGTCATTTCCAATTTCATTTTGTCAAATTGGCTCCCAGACACACAGACTAAAGCACAGGTCTCCACCCTCCAACAGGCTAACGTGTTTGTATTCAGCCTGTCTCAGTGTGTCAGAGTGTGTGACTTATGTGCCCCTGTGGCCTCCTGCTGCTTCACATCTGTGTGTCATCGTCTTGAATGCCTTTGGGTTTATCCTTTAATCTGCCTGTCAGATTCTGTCTGCCCTTCTGTGTCCCATTGTCTGCCAGGGTAAATGTGTTTGTCTCCTCATTTCTGTCTGACTGTCCTCTCTCCCTCTCTCTCTCTCTCATTTTCTTCCCATGTCCTCTGCACGCCCGAACACACACAAACACACACTGTAGAACAGATGTCTGTACCCTCCTGAGGAACTTATCAGACCTTAAAAGCCTTTCCCAAACGTCCTGCATGCACTTGGCCATTGAGGTCCTACGACCCAGTCAATATCTCTGCCGTATATGAACGTACCAGAGAATTAATGGATAGAATATCGCAGGAAGTGTCCTATCTATCCAAGGTACAGGATGTTTGATTCGATTACAGCAGTGGCATCGGTTCCAGCTCATGAACAACCAGAGAACAGGAAATTACCCACTCTATGGTGTCCTTTGTGTACAGTATCATTCGAGTGGCCATGGGGACTACTTCAGAGGTGGGTTATTGCTAGCTAATATCGCACTATCACACAAGGGGAGACTCCAAAACATCAAGTAGCCATTTTATGATACTACTGCATCAAGTTAGCCTGGTCAAAACTATCATGGTATCGCATGCTTCACCTCTACTATTTGTTCCACTTGACAGACACTATCAATCTGGGAGCTCTCAATTGTCAGCCAGGCGGTACCAATAGGTGTCAGTCAAATCATTAGCAGGTGATTGGATGACCTTCAAATCACTTAAACCTTCAAGACAAATGTGTGGATGATTTTCACAAGCATTAGATTGCTGTCAGAACCAACTGAACTGAATCAACTGAAACTACCTGGGTGCTGATTGGTCAGTGGTTTGCTACCTGACTGACAACAGACAACACAACTGACTGTTTTCATAAGATAGTTCCTAGACTGATATGTACAGCAAAGCAAATCATAGATGTAGAATTAAAACGCTAGAAAGTCAGTTCACATACAGTATAAGAATGCAGCTTTGTATATAACATTTTAAATGCATTGCCTTATTCAAGCTCGATCCCAACATGCAAAATATTGAGAATACTGTGTGGTTTAAATATAGGGAGTATCGTGGTTACAGAAGCTGAACATTCATCTGTCTTGGAGGCATTCACTTTAAATCATTTGGAGTATAGACTGGTGCAAGACAAATAAGCTAAAGGGAATGCAGCTTCAAAGAACCTTGAATGTGTGGTGGCGTACAATATACCAGAGAGGGAATATATGATATCACAGATCAAGAATAATACTGGTGAGAAGTTAAAGATGCTTGCAAAAGCAATTTTTACAGTAGGTGGCTGAATGAGCAAAAGTTTGTAAGCATAATTTTCAGATGTTTTGCAGTTCTCGTACATCATGTGTTGGTGCTGAAAAAGGTCACACAGTTAGGCCTATGCAAATTGGATATATTCCAGTATGAGAAAAATATTTTTGGAAATCTGTAAAATATTATCACATAGCCACGGAGAGCAAGTATTGTCAAAAGTACATCAAACATGTTGACTCAGATTTTATTTAATTAACCTACAAGTTAAAACAAAGCAACGCAATGGAATCACCCAAATTGACAATACTTTTACCATAGAGAAATCTATGGTCAAAACATGACATCTCAAAGAACTGTTTACTGAAATAAGAAAAAAAGACACATTAAGTTGTGTTTATACATAAAGTCACACGTACAATTCGTCAACACATTACAATCCAACAAATGTGCACACACATACTGTACATACAAATATCAGAACACCACATTGTGTGACAAAGCAATAGCAGAGGTGGTACTGTATATGTACTGTACAGTACATGCTTGTTTAATATTATTTCCATGTACACACACTTGATAATTACAACCAAGAGAGGGCTTTAACCCTCCTGTTGTCTTATTCTATCTTATTGTGCCACCAGATGGCGCATTCTGATTGTGTATGATTGGGTAGTTCTCTTTGTTCTCTCTGTATGTATTTATTTCTTTATTATTTCTTTCTTTATTATTATTTTGAAACAGTCTGATAGATAGATACAGTAATCATCAATGATTGAGCCCTGTGTGGAAGCATTAGGGTTGGAATAAGCAATATAGTGCTGCAAACCAAAGCCACTCATTACAGTATATTAGCATCTATTGATGTCTGATGCTTCTCGCCCCATACTCAACAGGCCCACACAGACAGAGCCAGGGGCTACATCCATATGCCACAGTGGAGATAGTGGTGATAGTGTAATATTGACTGATACGCTATGGTACGTCCACCCAACCATTATCTAGTTTTACAGTGACAGCCTTTGACAACACTGTTAAATGTGTGTGTGTGTGTGTGTGTGTGTGTGTGTGTGTGTGTGTGTGTGTGAGAGAGAATGCATGTACAATCACTGTATATGTATGTGTTCAGGTGTGTGGGTGTGTGTGCGTGTGTGTGTGAGTGTGAGAGAGAGAGAGAGAGAATGCACGCATAAGAGTGTGCTGAATGTGTGTTCAGGTGTGTTTTTCTGTGTGTGTGTGTGTGTGTGTGTGTGTGTGTGCATGTGTGTGTGTGTGTGTGTGTGTGTGTGTGTGTATGTGTGTCTTGTAGAGTGCTGTAGGCAGTGGAATTCCCCAAAGTGTGTGCGTGTGCACGTATGTGTGTGTGTGTGTGTGCGCAGGTGTGCGTGCATGTATGTGTAACTAGGAGACCGTCTGACAGGTGAAGATTAAAAGCCAGTATTGGGCCACAATATGCCAGTTGCATGATGCAGTTTCTCCTGCATAAAAGCTGACGTGTGCGTGTGCGTGTGTGTGTGTGTGCACATGTTTGCGTGTATGTGCTGGAAGAATTAAGAGGCTTTACTGTATATGAGAGGACATGAGACAGAGCTATGAGATATAAAGGCATATTAAGTTAACAGATTAAGTTAAAGACCAAATCAGGGCAGACTGTAAAAAGCCAGGGATGGACAGATAATCTGAGGGGTACCAGGGGTGGCAGGGCACAATGGATAAAGCAATAGCCGACTTGCCAGAAGGAATAGGAAATGTAATTTATCCCCCATTTTCTCCGATGAGATTACATTGAATTAGATTAAGTGGCATACTACAGTCCGATTTCTCTGAATGATAAAAAGTGTATCGGAAAATTGATATTTCTGCTCCTGAAGATTAAAGCCATAACTTGTGGTACAACGTGCCACACAGTGACTGCATGTCAGTAAATATTATGGTATATAAAATACAATTAGAATTTAAACAAAATTAAAAAGCCATTTCGGTATTCACGCGGCACTAAATATATTATATTTATTGTTTATTGAATTAGAGTTACTGTATTGGGCAGACACGAATCCCTAATATATCAGAAAATAGTATTTACAATTAATAAATGGTTAGGTGTAGGATTTTTCATGTTTATTTTGTTATAGTCTTGTATTTTCACAAACACCAGTAATCCACACCAGTTGATTATAAAGCCTTTGGCCAGTTTAATGGTGCAATGGCTGTGAAGAAAAAGCTTCTCAAACTATCAACTCTAAACAGTTGGTCTCTGAGCGGCCTGCTTGATGCCATGAGCAGATATTCTTGATCTGATACATCCGTATCTGCCAGCAAGCCTTGGCGTCTCCATGGGAAGCAATAGCACTGCTATAGTGATAAATATAATCCGTATGCGTTCGCTTTGCTGGCCTCTCTTCCACTAGCAATCACTAGTTTCCTAGATAAGCAGACCCCATTAGGGCCTTCCCCTGTGAAGAGGATGACACCCACACACACACACGTCCTGCTAAGTGTGGTGAATGCACTTTGCTACGGGCACAGCAGGACGGGGAGAGAGAGAGAAAAAGAGAGAGAGAGCAAGAGAGAGGAAGAAAAGGTTGAGGGAGGGAGAATGAGAGGGAGAGAGAGAGAGAGAGATGCATGTATGTGTGTGAAAGAGAGAGATTGGGGGCCTGGGTAGGGGCCAGCTAAGATCTATGGGCTGTCAGGAGCACTAATCAGGCTTCCCCCAGGCACACAGGTCTCTGGAGCAACCCTCAGGAACCCTGGCACAGACCAGCAGCCAGCAGGCCAACTAACCCCAAGACGCCACTACAGCTCTGCTCAGACCAGCACAGGGGAGACACAGGGTGTCCACTGTTTGTTTGGAGAGGCAAGAAGTACTCGCAGTCACAGAAGTAAGGTATTTATATGAGTGGTTGGATGTCCACCCTTTGATATACAAATATTGGTGTGATTTATTATTACACTTAATAAGGTTACCTATAACCTCTAACCCTTTGTTCCACACTCATCTCCACTCATATACCGATATTTGCATTTTTACTTGCAATGTAAGATAAGCATTCTCAAAAAAAGAATTCATGTTTTATTCATGTTAATTATATATTTTTATAATGCATGCCAACAACTTTCCCAAATGTGTGACTATTTAACAAGGAGGGACAGACTGTATGTTACAATCATACTGTATGTTACAATCCGTAAAAGTGTTGTTGGATTGTAAACATAGGTATTACATAATATTTGAATATCTTCAATATCAAAAACATACCATTATTAAATAATGTTTAAATAGTGTAACGTGCTATGACAGTATGTTATGGTATATACAGTATATTATAATGTGTGCATGAGACCGGGTTACTGGTCTAAAGGTTTCAGAGCCACTGCCATTAAGGACCAGGAGCTTATGATACTAGTGTATGATACTGGCCCCTTAATAGCTTCTAATGACCTTCACTGAGAAGCACTTCACAAGCAGGGTCAAACATCACTGTGTATAATTAATATCACGGTACGGCTAGAAAATGTAAATGTGAGAAAACACACACACGCACACACACTCGTGGGCGCGCACACAAAGTGTGCTCTCGTGTCCGTCATCTTCCCGTTATGCACTGTACACTGACCTCTAGTAAAACTATTCCAGAAGCTACAGTCAATTACCTTCCAGCAATGGAATGCTCATCAACCATCTATTCATTCTGGCTGCCCAACAGATGTAGCCTTCCGCCAAGCCCCAGGCATCTCTCTGCCAGCCCTGTGCTCACTTTCACTGCCAATACGCTGCGCAGTCTGCATCTGACTTTGTCAAAGTTGCCCACGTTAGATTTGAAGGAATATGTCATCGGAATAAAAGACATGGGGGAGGAGGGGTTGGGGCAAAGTAATCAGGGGAGCTGAAAAGCGTGAAAGTACCATTACTCATAATGCCATACACACGCAGCAAAGATAAATGACTGCAATCCAATGGGAGCCCGCTAATATTGGACCCAGTTAGGCGGAAAGGAAGAGGAAAGCCGTCCCCTTACGCACAGCTTAGCATTGTTTGAAATAATGGCTACACTGGCAACTAATGTAGAAACTGTAGGAACTGGTGTCTGAAGTGGCAAACCCTTGTGACAGACATAGGCTCTATTTGTCAAGGTCAAAAGTTACAATGTGAGCTACAGCACAGTATATGGTATGTTGATATTGCTATATTGAACATGTACTGTACATGAAATCTTCTAAAAGTAGATAGATTGATGGTGGTGTTCTGGGCGTACTGGTTCTTTAACTAGACATTCGCATGTGGGGGTAAATGAGAAAGTCATGAAGATTTGGAAGTATTTATTTTTTATATTTTTATCTAATGTTATTAGGGTCTGATGTCTGTTTGTCTGATTTGTGTTTCCCTAGTCCGTGTGTTGCTTGGTTGATCTTCTTATTGGTTTCTCCTGCCCCTCATTGTCTCTGTCCAATGGCTTGTCTTGTGTTTTGTTATCAACAATAAGCCATGGTGTTGTGTCATGTCTACCTGTTAGCCAGTGTCACCAACATTTTTGAATAGTCAAGGATGACACTGTACCACAATCAAGCAGTGTACCCATGCCATCTCTATACCCAGATTCTTAACCGATCAATTTTGTTACACTGACTGTTACACACACACACACACAGGTGTGAAGAAAGAAACAAAGAAACAAAACAAAGCAGAGGAATTCACAGCCACTTCTGTCAGATGAGCTATACAGTATCACACTGCTGTTCTGAGGCTGTGCCAATATGTATTCAGCTCATGATTTATGACAAACATCACCCGCTTGTAAATGTCTTGTAAGACACGACTCAAACGTTGAATCCTCTCCCACTGTGGGACTAGTATCTGGATCATTTCTCTGACAATATAAACACAAACACACACACATAGTATTATTTGGTGCAGACTCACTATGGCCATTTTCAAAAGTAGTTCAGGTGCACTGTGAGTTATAAATGTGTGCCAAATGTCATAAGATCAAGAGAAATATGTGTCCATCATAGCGCCATCAAGTGGGCATTTTGAAACTACAGTATGGAAGATGTATGACTTTAAAGTGTCTCTATATGAGTTCTGACCACTAGATGTCACACTAAGCACATCAGCATCTCAAACAGAACAAAAGAATGGTGGGACACACACACATACAGATTCTATGTATGCCAATGGGGAGACAGTGGGGCAGTGGGTAGAGCAGAGTGGCAGGTGATCAAGAAGTGACTGGTTAAAATCCCGCTCATCAAGTGTCAAGGTGTCCCTGAGCAAGACACCTTACTCAGGTCAGATGGTGCCTTGCATGGCAGACATCGCCATCTGTGTATGAATGTGTGTGTGAATGGGTGAATGAGAGGCTATACTGTAAAGTGCTTTGAAGTGGCTGGAAGTTTGAAAAAGCGCTATATAAAAGCAGTCCATTTACCAGTCAATACAATAGTTCATTGTGTATTAACATCCTGCTGCTGTATTGTGCCTGAGCTCTGCCTCTGTTTACATGTTTCTTT
>JAODUG010016677.1:0-22895 GCA_027564795.1 Aphredoderus sayanus | reverse complement strand
TAGATAGATAGAAGACAATCAGTGTAACTCATGTTGGAGCCGTGCAGTGTTTCAGATTATAGCATTTTAACTCGGTACCCCCTTTTCCTTCCAGGTGGGAACCAGAAGGTATATGGCCCCTGAGGTTCTGGAGGGGGCCATCAACTTCCAGCGCGATTCTTTCCTCAGGATAGACATGTACGCCGTGGGCCTGGTATTGTGGGAGCTGGCATCGCGCTGCAAGGCAGCCGATGGTAAGATCCCTTCAGCATGGGATGGGGAAGGCAGTCGTTGGACACTTTAGTTAAACACGTGCCCATTGTGGGATTAATGTTGGGTCTTTCTGACAGAATCTATTAATATATTGTTGTGACAAACGTATGAATTTTAGCTGTCTTGTTTCACAGGACATTACTGTACAGGCATTGCCCTCGGTCATTCTACTGGACCATGCTTCGAGACGATTAAGCTCTGTGACCTTTTTTACATGTGTCAATCCAAAATATTCAACACTATGATTTTATATAGCCATAGCAGTACTTCCCGCTAAGAAATTGTCAATGAGAGCATTGAGATCTGATAATTTAATTGAGATGCTTTGCTACGAGTATCCGTATGCTTTACTGGTGTGACATGGATTACGCTGAATTCTAGCTGCCAAGTGGATAGGTTACTGTCAAGTGGCTCTATTTGAGCCCACTAGAGGGCTGTATTGGACTGCATACACATTAATTATGTGGGTAATGCCTTATAGCTGTTCAATAACATTTTTGACAAACAAGTTATGGTCATCACTTACATTTCGTGCATTATATGTGTAGGTTTTTCCACAAAATGATCGTATGTAGTCTAACATTACGTGTTGTTATGGAAATCTGAAGAAGCACATTTTGTTGGTAGTGCCAAATAAACCACAAACACACTTGTACTAACTCAAATAATTTGGCTTTAAAGAAATATTGCAAAGTTGTGCCGTCGTTGGTCAATATTTTTTTACTGCATTGTCTACGACTAAAACACCACTGTGCCAATATTGGCCAAGCAACATAACGTGTTGTTACTTTAATATTCTATTACTGTGCAAAACTATATGAACAACACAATATAAAATCAGAATGCACTACAAAGCTACTCATTAAGTCTATTCTAAGATGCCATGTATGTCCTAGTGGCCTGCAGTGCATGTGAAAAGGTTTTTGACAACTCTGCTCATGTCTCCCCCAGGCCCAGTAGATGAATACATGCTTCCATTTGAGGAGGAAGTGGGCCAGCATCCCTCCCTTGAGGACATGCAGGAGGTTGTGGTGCACAAGAAACTCCGACCCGGGCTCAGGGAGTGCTGGCAAAAACACTCGGTGAGTTGCAACGAGCACAACAACTATAAATGAAGATGCACATAAGGAAAGATAAGATAACACTGTTTAAAGTAAAGTGCAGTGATAATAAGCCACACATACGTACATACATACATACAATATAGTAAAACTTTAGGTTGTGCTTTAAGTTCAAGCTCAAATGAAAAGAAAAGGGTATTTTAAGTGATGATTTATAAACGGTGCAGAGATTAATATAATTTTAGTACATATATATACACACATAAAATGCTATAATCTGAAACACTGCACACACACAATAAGCACGGCTCCAACATGAGTTACACTGATTGTCTTCTATCTATCTATCTATCTATCTGTCTGTCTGTCTGTCTGTCTGTCTGTGAGGGTGGCGGGCGTCTCCCTTAGAGATAGGGTATAACATATAATTTTCTGATCAGTTATCATATATTTTTCCAATCAGTTATCAGCAACAAGTCATTTTCTGATCAGTTATCTCCAAAAACATGGCATTTAAATAAGTGATTGCAACACCGTCTTCCTCGGCTTCCATAAATAACGGATCCTTATACGCATGTTGTTGAAAACAAAAATGGTCACCTGGACATTTGCACAGTGAAATCTTTTTTTGTGCATTAAATATGCAGATTATTTGCTTGTTTTAAAGGGCTTATTGCATTAGACCAATACAATTACCATTATGATTATTAACCAAAGATGGAAGTCTAAATTTATGGACTACCCATTAGCTGCTGCGGAAAATGGAGCACAGCATTATGTTAATGGTAGTCATTGTCGTCATTTAATGAAAAGCATGTCATTAAGTGTGGTGGTGGGTGATCAAGATATCATTAGATATTTCATAATATAAGGCTATAGCTCTCCTGTGCAGCATTTGTGAAGTTGCGATGTTTGACTGACATGATGACAGGTCGCCTGGCACACAGCAAGGAGATTAATCTGAAAAATTGCTTAATTTTAGTAGTGTATCATACCTGAAGGCATTTGTCTCCTTTACTAAAGATGAGAAGCTGTAATAGAGTAATATTAATCACTTTCCTGCAATCAAAATGAATGAAATTGAGATGCATGAAACAGGCTATATCTCACTGTATCACCTTCTCAGAGGAGCAGGCAGCATTAAATTATGTCAGTTTGGTATTTATGTAGTATAGGCTAGGTGGGGGAGTAGTGTTTATTATTAACTGTTGTAAATACATTGGGCAACTGTTTAACTTGAATCACAGTTCAGTGAATGAGCTGACAGTTGAATGTCGGTTGAAACAGAACACTAGGAGTAGTTTTATCGCTCATATTATTTAATTTTTTAGGTTTTATTTGGGGTACTTGTCCAGTGGGGCATGTCAAATTATCTTGCACCCTCAAAAATCTACTTTTTCTGGTCAAGGGTTAATGTTGAGCCTTTCGATGTGTATTATTACTAAATAATAATACCAAATTGTGTGGAGACGGGAGACCAAAGGTATGACATGATTAGTACAGCAATCTGCTCCATGCCAGAATGTTTGCCTAAATGGGGGCAATATTTCTCAAATTATAGGCAAATATACTGAAAGCATGTGACTGCTGTATAAAAGGGGCTTCAGTTTCTCTTCTGTGTTTGTATTACCAGTCTTGGGTTTAGACAGTTGTCTCAACCTCCTGTCTGCAAAATCGTAACTGTAACCCCAAAGCGGACTGCTATCGATTGGGGAGTGATACCTCTGTGTCCAGATTCCCCCTAGTCTCGTAGATAGTAGCCAATTGTGTCTGAAATTGGTATTGAGAAGCCCTCTTTCCACTGTTTCAGTACTATCAGTGTCTCCCATCATATCTGTTTTCAGCCCCAGTTAAGCCACTTCCCCATCTCTGTGCCTGTAACTCTAGCTTATCGTAGCTAATGGTGTCTGGTCTCTTGCCCTCTCTCTGGCCATCTTCTTGCACCAGTAGCCTGGTAATACTGAAGGGAGAGGGACTTTATTTTCTCCTGGCACCAGGTCTGATATACTGACTTGGTTTTTAATAAATGACTTTTACCTCTCAATGCATTAACCCAGAACATGTAAGCATAAAACTGCAAACAGCTAGTTCTGTGTTATGTTTTGGTAGGGCCTGGCCATGCTGTGCGAGACCATCGAGGAGTGCTGGGACCATGAGGCAGAGGCTCGTCTCTCGGCCGGCTGCGTGGAGGAGCGCGTGGTGCAGATGCACCGGCAAACCAACATCACGGCGCCTGAGGAGATTGTCACAGTGGTCACCATGGTGACCAATGTGGACTACCCTCCAAAAGAGTCTAGCCTATGACTGTGCTAGGCCGGGGAGCCAATCGGGCATGCTCGCCGCAGACTCAGTCCGCGAGCAAGAGCCGTGACCCGTTGCCCTTTCTAACTCTGGTTTGGTTTTGTCTTTTTACCGCACTCGTTGCTAGTTGTACTCTACGGTGTTACGGTGAATTTGCCAAAAGCACCTGTTCTTAAGCGGTCTTGGAAGCGGTTGACTCCACATGTGACTCCATGGCTGCTCCCTGAATATGGGGAAGGACTGAGGACAAATAACGTTGCGCTGGTCTGAACTCTCCTAACAGAGATGACTGTCGCTCCATCTCCCTGACAATGGACGACATTATATGGTTGCTCTTTAGGCTAATACCTTCTCTTCTTTTTTTTTTTTTTTTAAGTCGAAAAGAAAGAAAAACCGGTTCCTTGTGTTTTTTTGCACAGAACAGAAAGTTTGGTGCACAGAACAGAATCCACAAACAGTTCACTTCATTTCAGTATAAAAAGGGCAACTTGGTTTTTAGACACACAATTTTTTTGTTTCTATGAATGACTATGCTATGCCAATAAGAGCAGCTTCTGAATGTCTGCATTTTGCTGCTGTGCGTGTATGTATATACATATAGTGTGTGTGTGACACACACGCACACACACACAAAAATCTCAACCGAGAGTCGGTGTAATCGTGGTTATTTATCCAGACATGCCTCTCAGCATTGTTTAACACTACAAAATGTTGTTTGAAACTACTACAAAATACTTTTTACCCCTACTCCCCCCCCCCCCTTCCCAATGTGATAGGCTTGTGGTTCTTAAGGGTGTGACTGGTTTAAACAGCCATGTACAGGGGAGGTACAGCATTTTATTTCTATGTGAAAGCTTAATGAAACCCAACATGTTTATATTGTATTGTTTCTTTTTTAGACAAAACCACCCATTATTGTAAAATCCAGTGGTTTTGTTGTGATTTTGGCTATTATAGCCAAATCACAAACCAACAACTAGCCAATAACCAAGCTGCTAGCTAAGTAGCAAGCAGCTCGGCTACTTAACTAAGGTTGTTCATTAACCCTTACCAGATAACCCAGCCCATAGGGTTCTATTAAACCAAAGAACCATCTTTATTATCATATGGTGGGAATCAAAATCGGACATCAGAGTTGTCCTTTAAGCCTCTTTCAACCAGGTATACCTCAATTCTATAAATCAACCAATTTCCTGCGGGCACTAAGTTCCTCGGAAACCCTAAAAGGGCAGAACATTCAGATTACCTGTTTTGGTATTAAGTTAGGTGGGGGACGTTATATTGGAATATGCCAACGCAATGAAATGGCTATTTTTAAATGGCCACTTCAACAAACTAGTGTTCCTGCCTTCTTATTACTAGTTTTGTAGATTTCTTTGTTGGTCCTGATTCTAACATGACTGACATCTTTTATTTTATTAGAACTATTGCGAAGATAAATCCCTGAGAATATGAATATTAGTGGGAGTAAAAGATAAGCAATTACCTTGTTTTAGGTTTGCCGTGTCCATACAATATTTAAATGCATGCCTTTATTATCAATACTTTCCCCCATTTATGCATATATAGTGTGTTATATCAGTTACTGGACCCCCAACCCCACCATTCGCCACCTCCACCACATAGGTGCACCCCGAGCATCTTTTTAATCAATCTATCCACTGTTATTTTTCCTTATTTGTGGTTTCAAAGCGTCTCAGGAAACATCAGTATGGCCCCAACTCTTGTGCCATTATCATCTCCACACCCTTTAGTCAAGGGGTGTGTCAATATGTTTTCTCTCAGCTGATCTGATTTGTCACTGAAGCCTTCAGTGTGTTTTGTTTTGTCCTCCTTTCTCTGTCATTGACTTACTTTTTCTCTCCCAACAGGCTATTCACCTTTTATCTGCTGTGCAAACAAACAAAAAGTATTGACAAAGCTGGTCCTTGGTATTTGGTTATGTGAAGGTCGGATTTAACCACCTAATTCAAGAGAGACTGCTTTATATGGATGCTTTTGGGCCAGTCGGTCACCTTGTAACTGTAATTCTGTGCTCCTTGACACTCAATCTATTTAACTGTTTTCCTATTTCACAAACAGGGATACATTCAGGGATACCACACTACGTTTTTACTCAGTTTCAATTGTATGCAATCAAACATTTGAGCTAACACTGGACTGCCACCTTTCACTTTCACTGTAGCAAATTTGTATTTAATGACTTTTTGAGTGATAAAGCTTTTGACGTCCACTTAAAATGTGGACTTCTATAAGCATGAATATTGGTTGACATCTCGGAAATAGCCTACATTTTTGTTTCTGAGTTCAGACGACTCGACACTAACATAACCGTTGGCATTCAGCTCACAGGGAGACCTGTGGTCTCCAGAACAGTTGGAATTCAACTTCATGTAAACCCACCAAAGGATCTCAGCTGCAGTGAAGATTGATACAATTGCATTTGTTGCCCTATCGAAATCACGAACTCCTTTATTCATAGCATTAATGCTAAGCGTGGAATGTCAAATTAGGCATTTGTATCAAAGTTTTAGTCCACATCTTAAAATTGTTGCTGCTGTTATCTCCCACCACCACATCCAAAATGGAATTCTGTACTGATTGAACAGAGAACTCACATTTCCATACCCCATCCTCCCTGGAATAGTCTGTGGTTTATCCTGTTTAATGAAAGCCAAACCCCTCTGTGAGCAAATGAAAATGCACAGTATGTACATATGAATGTTTTAGATTTGTGATTTTTAGCATGTTTTTGTTTTATGGTCTCAAGGTTTAAAAAAAAAAAAAAAAAAAAAAAAAAATTTGATATACATTTTATTTTATATGGAATTTTAGAAAATAAAAACAATGGTTTTATCAATTTATGTCCCAGGCTCAAACACTAACAGAATCAACCTGGATGCACACCTCCCTGTGGGTGTGGTGTGTATGTTTCGCAATGGTTTTTCATTTTTATTTTTAATGGATTTATGAGATACCTCAGACTTCCCTACTGGTGCTCACCATTCTCATGACATTGTCCCTGCAGCAAGCAGATGGCAACAAACAAATGTGACAACAGACTGACATCTCTAACCTCTGATTCTTGCTTTGGTATTTTTATTCCCCCCCTCCATGCAAATATACTCGTGTTTAGCAGTAATGTTGCTGTGTGACTCGGTAGTAGAACATGTCACCATACATCAAGGTGTTTAGGTGTCAGCCTGAAATGGTCATCCCACTTTGAGGAATAAACATGCCATTTTTTCCTTTACTTTATTTCAAATATTTAACAAACTTGTTTCAGGGCTTGGTTGGAAGTGATTGTTGAATATTGTACAGAAGAAAATGTATGCTATTTCCCTTCCCCTAAAATAAAGTATAGTGACTGCTCTACATTTTCTCTACGTGCCAATATTTTATCTTGTGATTTAGTAGTTATTTTGACAAAAAAAAATTTATTCTCATGCCCGCACATTGCTCCATCTTCCTTGGATATTATTCAGTCAAATTCCACAGTTCAAGTTAAATGATGGCCTGTAGTCAAATATTGGTATAATGCATTGTTAAATACATGTTACTTACTATACTTTACATTTAGCAATATTTTAACTCGTAGGTAAAAGGTATACATAATAAAGCTATAATTCTAAGATGTTTACCTTTCATCATTTTCATTTGTTTATTATTCCATTACATTATTTGCAAATTGCCTAGAGTTTGCGATGTAAGACTGAAGATGGTAAAGTTCAATAAAGATAAATAAAGCACATTGCATATATATACAATACATTGTTTTTTTTTAGTCCGACTCATCATAATATATAGGGGTTAACGATTCTAAAGTGACATGTATTCGACTCACTAGGGGGCAGCAAACTACACTTAATCTGTGGGCAACAGCCGATACCATGCATTTTAATATTTTATGTTAAGATTTTGAGACGAGTAGCCTGAAGTCCAGGAACAGAATCATATTTAAAAATTCAGTAATTTCTAAGGAGTTTATAATATAAAATGTATATTTCAGTTCAAACTTAAGACATGTTAATTCTTATTATGACTCACCTATTCATTTAGGCTAGGCTATAGCCTACAATAAATAATGAGTATTTGCCTTAATAATTTTAAAGGCGCCGTTCAAATTCTCAAAACACCATGTTTTGAAATATTTTCTGTGTATGACCAACACATCGACTTGCATTTCCACAATTATGTTTAGGCCTGTCTAGTATTTAGGTTTAAGGCTAACTGTCATTGGTTGACTGACCACTGTCCATCATGTCGAGTTTCTGTTGTTGTCAAGGACGTCAAAATGTATACGCTATGCACAAACCCCCTTAAGAATAATGATTGCGCATGCTTACATTAATTCATTGCACTGCATTTTCAGATTAACTGCATTAACCTAAATGTTTCACAGCTTAAATGATAAAGTTGACATTTCTCCATTAGGTGCAATCCTCTGCCCTACGACAATCAAACATTTGGCCCGGCTACAGTTAGCAGAATTTCAGGAGAATACAAACCAAACGACAGCATTATTTTTTGTGGTTGTAGTGCGTACACCTAGCAGAGGCGCCATGTTTCCACATCCCCATAACCCATGTTTTATTCTCTAACAGTGACCCATCTCCTCATCTTGAAATAGTCTCTGTAAAGAATTTCCGCAAAAATAATTTCCTGTTTCAATGGTTGGAATACAAAACAAAAGCACAAAAACAAGAAGTTGATGCTCAATTGCTGTCTTTCATGTTGTTCTCTTCTACATTATTAGAAGATCTTTGGTAGATGTGGGTGATTTATATCTACTTGAATGAAGGTTGTAGAGCATCTCCTATGTCAAAGTTTCAAAGTCAAAAACGTTTATTATTCATCCTTCTCATGCTCCCATAAAACTGCATTGTAGGCCTTAGAAAGTGGAGTTCAGAATTTTAATGTAAAATGGCAATGCGTCTAATGTGTGGGGTGAAGCTTCTGAGGGAGCATCCTATGTCATTGAAGGGAGAGATGTTTTGTTTTGATGGTGTTAAAATATCAACAAGCTTTTTCTAGAATGACCGACTATACATTTAATCTTGATCTTCTATCATGTTATGCCTGGGATGTAGCCTACAATGCAACACATCCTTGGTTGTTTCATTCTGCAGAAGATTATTAAAAGCATAGCTACTTTCAAATTAGAAAAACATAATTTTCACGTTCCTCTATCCCTTCATTCACACAGTATGCTATGCAATATTGAGAGCCTGTGTTGGCATAAATGGTAACACCAGTCCCAACTTTACTTCTTAGACTGCATCTGTGTGTTGTCCCCTATGATTGGCCAATCCTCTCCAGCTTCAGCCATCTGCAGCACCAACACTACAGCAATCCACTGTTGACATTCACAATTCAGAGGACAGTATAGGAGTAGCATCTTTGGACGGAAAGTTCATGGGGGCAGGCATGCTACTTCAGAATAAGCATGACCCTGACTGTGCCCGCAGTTCTCCTCGGCAGGGTGCGAGGAAGAGATAGAGCTGTACAGTTAATTTACTGTCCTAATGCAGAAGTATCTGGTGGCCATGTTTCTGATTACTGAGCCTGATCGTGTACTGATTGATACTGTTTGCTTGTGCCGATGGATTATGTCACAATGTTGTTGGACGTGTATGGTTCTGGGCCACAGCTCTGTGATATGGTGGCAAGCTGGTGTGTTCGGGTGATATTTTGGGCACTAGAGGAGCCAGGGTGGAACTTTGAGGTGTGTGACACCTGGGGATGAAGAAGACCATGCCACTGCATGGAGCGATATTGCCTCATTGAAGAAAATAACATTTTCTCTATTCAACTCAACTTTACTGACCGACACACACTGCTAGTTTTGGAGTGATAGAAGCAGAGGCAACAGCACCTGTACTGCCTTTTCATGTCTGGTTGTTCTGCACTACCCAGAAGTCAAGGGTCACCGTAAACTGATCTTTATTTGTTTCTGTGCTTGTTTGTTCAATAACAGCTTTAATTTCAAATCCTTATGAAAATTAAATATCGTATACGTTCTTGATTAAAATCGTTAAAATAGTGTTGCCTTGTTGTTGTACTTACTCTAATATACACACGTGCTTTTATTTTGAAAACCAAACACCGGAAATGGCTGTAGATTTTTCATCTTATGCAAAGGGCTTGGAAAGAAGAGGCACCCTAGATAGCAGTATACCGTCTTGTATTGGTGAGTGCTATTAATCTTTCAACCCATGTATTTTCAGTGTCGTTTGAATTTTATTTATTTAAAATTTGGTTGAAAAGATATTAGGAAATTGTCGTTGCATTTTACAAGATTCACACATACTTTGTTTTTGTTAATTTAGCATTGCGAGCTACAGTAGCCTGTCAGCAGAGGTTATTTTATGTTAACGGGAACGTTTGCTAATCTTGCTACAGCTCGCTTGATATCCAGCCAGATGTTACCTACACCACTTACAATGTTTGTTAGGTAGCAGCCTATTACTGCATAATACTACTGATACTCATATTTTTTTACTAAGACAGCCTATCAGATTAACTCGTTTCAAGGCTTTGCATCTGGCTGTTTTCCTAGCCTAGCCTGCTAACGTTAGCTTCAAACTAGCCAGGATTTATAATATTCATCGAAACGCCTCGGTTCTGCATATTGCCACATCATTCTTCCCGAGTATGGGCATATTGACTAGATATTGTATAGCATACATGTATTCCTAATCCATTTTTGACCTTATTTCAAAAAACAATTGCCGTTAACAGCCATTCAGCTTGGCTGCTATTATGGTCCCTTTTTTATTTTTATTCTACTTGATCTCCTGGAAAGGTTGGTCTAGATGCCTGGACCATGGCTAATATTAGGTATTGTGTTTAAAATCCACCACCATTCTATAATCGTGATCGTTGCGAGTCATAGCTGTAAGATCCTGTGTAAGCAATCGCTCCTGAAGAAAATATTCACTACTACTAATAATAGTAATTGTATTGTATAATTTTGATGAGAAAATCAGATATGTTGATCCATCTGTCGTTTTACAAACTCAAGATCGATACAAAGAATCATCTTGCAAAAAGATCAGTGCCTTTCATGTGCTTGTGTATATGTAGCAGTGCTGTCTTACAGCCTAGCATCAGCAACCATAACTTCTGACAGCAAATGAAATCTCAGCAGAGATTTATGATTTGCAGAGAACGGAGCTTTGCTGCTCAAAGGAAAATAGGTGGTGGCTGCTTGTCTTGATATTCTGAATGCAGCCGGTCACGCTAGATACTTGTTTTTAATTTTGTTAAAAGGCTTTTAATGTTACCTCACCTTTTCTTTCTTGGCAAGGAAATGAACGTTTACCTTTGCTGACTCATCTTAATGCTATGCCTCCATATGCACAAATAATAATGTATCTAATTGAATAGTGTGGCCACTAATGCTTAGCCTATATGGTTTTAAACATTTACAGTGTATTGTTATTTACTTTACATGTATTTTGTCTCTGAATATTTTTAAATTTCTCTTTTAACTCTAGCATGGAAATGTTGCTGTGACAAATGGAGATAGCCTGGTGTGCCTCTCAAACCTAATTCATAGCTTAAGTATTTGAGCTGTTGAATTTACTACAGACCCCCCTACCCACTTTGGGACTTCTACCTTGCATCCAAGACAGCATGTCCTATTTTTCAACTCACTGTTTTCCTCCAGGCAGAGCGGACTGTTAAAAGGCCTGAGAGCTCCTTTGTGACTGATGTATTGTAGAAATATAGTGATACTATATTTGTGCTCAAATGTTCTAAAGCTTACCACAATAATGTGTGAAGCTGAACACTGATGGTACGTACTTTAAAATAATTCTAGGGTAAGAATTTTATTGACCATATGATAATTAAACAAACAAATCTGGTACAGTACTTTTATATTTTATAAATGCAATGTTTTCTGTGGTTAATCAATATCATTAAGATCAATCTAATATATTTTATTTACCCTGAAAACCAAGATTTGAGACTGCTGAGCTGCCATTAGCCTCCAGGCAGGTAGTAGTAATCTACCAGCATCATGGAATATAAAAACACATTTTGAGTGATTAAGTGTCAGAAAAAAGATGGCAACCAAGTGGCACACACACTGACTAATGTGTCTATATTACCACGTCTGCAGCTGCAAACACTGACCCTAAAAACCAGTTGCTCCATAAAGCCCTTTTTGAAAAGGTGTTGGCTATTGTAATAATCAATGTGTAATCACATAAAAATCTGATCATATCATATATGACCTTTTAATTAAAACTTTGAAGCCCTGCCCAATTACATATTTATAATAGGTGCATATATGGCATCAAATCTTTTGCATCACGGAGCTTAGCATTTGACTTCCAGTGGCATTTGCCAAAAAAGCGACTGCTGATAATAATTTGATAAACTAATGAAGGAGAATTTTAGAACAATCAAGTAATGTGTTTGATGGTCATTTTTATAAATGAAACATGTAAATATGTTAATGGTAAGACCATTGTATTTTCATCTTAATTGCCTTTAAGTGAAAAATGTGTTAAAGTGGATGCTGGGGCCGAGGGGGGTTTTATGCTTAATATTTGTATTTTTATTTGTAAACCTCAATCTCCGACACCTCACAGGACATTCTGGCACAGCGTGCTAGAGACCATTGGGTTTTTGCATGTCTTGTAAGAGTGTCCGCTCTCTACGCGGGAGAGCCGGTTGCACCAGTATCATCGTATTGCAATATTATATGGTGACGCCACCATGTGATATTGGCATTTCCCACTTTATTGGACATTCACAACATTTTTATATATAGGCCTAATTAACCCAGTTTAAATCTTCATTTTCCAGTTTTATAATGTGCTCTACTGTAGCACTTTTAATTTAAAATCAATAGATAAAAATGTTTGGACAATTTATTGTTCAAATAAAGACAGTGTTATTTGTCACATATCATGGATGAATTAAAATGGTAATGTCCTAGATCAAGTTTCCAATATGAATAAATAACTTATGTTGTAGAAAATAGCTCTTTCACCTGTAGGGTTTAAAAAAAAAATGTTTTTATAAAATGGCAAAGAAGGGGTGAGAGAAAGCACACCATAGGCCTAAACAAGACCGTGAAAGGATAAACCATTTATACAGTTTGACCAAAACAAAGTGCAGTTATTCAATCAGCAGAGCACACACTGGCTAGTCAGAACTAGTCGAAATTGTCAACTAGTTCTGCTGACATGCTCTCGTTCACCGGTGCCTGCCAATACTCTACAGTCATCTACAGCATTGTTAGTCAAGAATTTCACATCAATGGTTGCATTTTGTGTGTATCTATAGTGTATTGCTTCCTCGTTTGTTTTGATTTATGCAGAGCTATTTTATGTATGCATGGGAGTGTAAGTGATGCACGTTGACATTAAACAGGTTATTGCATACCGGTTGAAAATTGGATTGACTCAAAACTACCCCATTATTTAATGTTGACTTCCCTAGCCTGGCAAGTGATTCACAGAACTGCTGTCCCAGTGTATTGTTGCCCTGCATAGTTATTATTGAACCCTAGGGAATCTATTCTTTCATTTAATTGTTAAATATAGCTTAATTATCTCCCTTTCTTTTTCTTTCTTATATTATGGGGTTGGGGGAGTATAGACTTTATCCATAAAATGTATTCATGTCCCCATATTACAGTAAATCATGACCTTTTCTGATTTCACAGATGGGATCTTACAGAATGCTGAAGCTTCTACAGTGGGATGTCGCTGCAGTTCCCCAGAGGATATGCTGAGGTGTAATCCATTTATGAGAAATTAATAGGTGCATCCCTCACACTACCAATGGATTTTATGGTATTTTTGAGGGTGAAAAGCAATTTGCCTACCGACCAGCCCCTTTCTGTTGGTTGGTCAGTTCGCTGATGCTATCCAGGATGAAGTGCAGTTTGCGCACTACTCTAGAAGACTTGTGATATCTGGTAAAGGTGTAAGTGTGTGGACCTTAAGGACAATGGAGAGAACGATGAAATATGGTGGCCAGTGTGCAGACGTACCTCCAGCTGAGGTCCCAATAGGCTGGCAACGAAAGATCCATCAGAATGCGGTTGTCTATATTAGGTAAGACCACACATGTAAGCTGGATTGTGATTTCTGTATTCTTTTCATTCCTTTCAACACCTAAATTGCCATCCAACTGTCCTGTACACTTCACTGTCTCATTTTCTAACCTTTTTAATTGGCCTTTTACTAGTAGGGCAGGTTGGTAGAACTGTCTTGTAAGAAGAATCATGGTGACCTTTTATTCCATGCTCTTAAGAAACATTTCCAGTACTTTTTGTTCTAGCTGACTGAGAAGGAAAAGTAAAATGTACCAAAGCATTTCATGCAGAACACAAGTGAACAGACTTTAGTCCCTCTTCACATGACTAGCCTGACCATCATTTCCTTAAGACACTTACATATATTCACATATATTCCAAGCTGTTCAGTGAATATTTACTTATTTTCTGTATTTTTAACCCTTGTGATGTCCTCCGGGTCAAATTGACCCAAATCACTAGCTCTTTGTGGCAGATAGAATGCGCTCAACCTAATTCTACACAGACATATGATGTGCACTGCTGGCATAACAAGGTATGAGTTTGAAACCCGAGGACAACAGGAGGGTTAGATGGCACAAAAACAAACAAATACATAAAGACATAATTAATACATAAATAAATACACACAGCGATGACAATAAAAACAAAGCACAAAATTATACACAATCTGATGGCACTGCCGAGTGGCCAAGTACAATATTTTCAAGGATATCACAAGGGTTAAAAAGAAAATAATTCATAACCAAATAGACATATTTGATTCCTTGTGAGTTGTCATTCTAGATCTATCAATATAACAAAAAGGCCATTTCAGTATAGAAAATCATCATTGAGAATAACTTAAATAACTTGATTAAAAATACTTGCGTAAATATGCAAGCCTATCTGCATTTTTTAATGCAGAATGCTGGAAGAAACATGTTACCATTCCACACCGAATACGTTTTATCTGTTTGATGCAATGGAGTTCATTGGGATCAGCATCAAAACATCAGTTAAACCTTCTTAACCCTCGTATGTACTCAAAAATCTCAAATTTGGCCACATGGCGGTGCCATCTGATTATGTATGATTTGTATGTTTTTCAATTGTCATTGCTGAGTGTATTTATTTCTTTATTAATTATTTCTTTATGTATTTATGTTGTATTATGTGCCTTTTAACCCTCCTATTGTCCTCAGGTTTCAAACACACATCTTGTTGTGCCAGCAATGCACATCATATGTCTGTGTAAGCTGTAGAATTAGGTTTAGCGCCTTATATCTGCCACAAAGAGCTAATGATTTGGGTCAGTTTGACCCGGAGGACATTACGAGGGTTAAATAACTTGTGTTGTATAATCTAAATATCTGATACAGTACACACTCACATAGTTATAAATGTTGATTTTAAAGTCTAGCATGAAACATGTTAGACTGTACACCCACATAACTTTGATTGGTCTGCCTCGGGCTTATTATTTGGACTGGAGTCCATAGCTTAGTCCAATCAACAAACGTGTGGGCTTGCCAGTTATTAGCTTCTACCACAGATGTGAGGAGCACTGGGCTAACGCGAGCCACACTCATTTTTGTATGCAGATTGTTGTCTCCAGTGTTACTGATCGGGACCATTTCTTTAGCTAGGTTGCAGATAAAAATCAGAGTGCACTCTCATAGCCTATGAGAGTGGCTGTAACTCAGCAATCATGCCTTATCATTTCATCCACACAGCCCCAGTGGATCTGTGCTAACGTGTCTGGAACAAGCTAAGAGTTACCTGTTAACAGATGGCACCTGCAAGTGTGGCCTGGAGTGTCCACTCATCCTTCATAAGGTCAGTTTTGTTTTGAAACCGATGACACTTTTCTGTGGGGGAGGGGACCAGAGGTGTTACTACAATGTCGTCGTTGGGTGGGCAACGTCAAAAATGTATGTAAACAAAGCAGTAGTTTAATTTTGAGATCAGGAGGCAGAAGTCACTAAACAATGCACATTTGCATTATAATAGTAATGCCTAAGATAGATCGATGTGTAGGCCCAATATTATTAGCCAATGCAATGAAAATCATAATGGTTACAGTACACATTGCTCTGAGTTGGCAATGCCCACTTGTAGACACGCCCCTGGGGGGAACACAACTGTATGTCCCTACACTTAACTTTTTGGGGTAACATTGACAACTCATCCTGCGCATGGGGTGGGATGGGTGGGGGCAGGTAGTCTTGCAAGACCATCCTGATCTCGCGAGCTTCAATTTAATTTCGTCTGGAAAGGTTGGGGGTCATTGTGACCGTAGTCCAAGTAGCATTTGAACCTTAAATCAGCGTCATCGTTATTTCTACGGGCGTGGTTTAGGTGTGACGACAGAAGGCAACTTGTAAACTTGAAAATGACAATGGCGGATCCTAAAAAGCTTAACGTAGATGATGCTATACCGTCAGTTTTATTTCAACTGAAGACTATATCTTCATTGAAAATAGAACAAACAGCATTGAAGGCTTTTTTTAGACGGAAAAGATGTTTTCGTTCTACTCCCAAATGGTTGCGGCAAACATTTTATTTACTACGACATCATATTGGTTTGAGTGGTTAAAGTTACGGTGACAGAGAAATGGTTTATCCAATCAATTGACAAGATGTTTATGAAAGAAACCACCCTAAACAAACAGTTCCCCAGATAGACTTGTGAACAACAATCCATCTGGCACGTCAGGTTAGGGGGCAGGCAGCTTTCTGCTAAAATTAACTCTAGCCAATTATGACATGAATCTTACTTTTAGTACTTTTACTTGTAGTTATTTTTTCATTATTATTATTGGCAAGAAAAGGTACATGGCATGCAAAAATTATTTTTAATCCACCTAAAACATAATTTTGAAATCGGTAATGCCACATTTCTATAGTGTTGCACGCTTTGCCAATACTCGTATTCCTTTGGTGATTTCTAGAAGTGCTTTTATGTGGCGTATACTAGAGTTAGGTACCGTTTACATTTGAATCGATACCGGTGCATAAACACTACCTCGAATTCCCTACCAGTACCATACAGAATCTTTTTTGGGTTCTTTACTCTCTGCAATAACACAAATATAATTTAATTAACTAAATAATCTTTTCCTCGAACGCGGCTTTACAAACTGCCTGCCTGCCAAACTGACGTTTTTACAAACAACGTATATTAAAGCATTGTTAACTGTGCCTGCCTGCCTCTATTTTCCCGATCACTTCCTACCCTGTTAAATTAAGCACTGTAAGCTTATAATAGCCCATGCTGTGTGTATGTTTTTCAACTCCGTTTTCCGAAGCAGAAACACGGGTAGGCTAATGCCTAGTCCACACGTACATGGATATATCTTTTATACATGGGTTTTCCTGCTTCTTTTTTTATTATTATTATTATTATTATTATTATGTCTATACAGCACTGTTGACCCTGTGAAGACAAAAACAAAGGATATTATGGCGCACACTCTAATGTCAAACCAAGGAGATGACAGCGCACAAACTGACGTTACAAGCCGAAAACGTAGTTTTTCCTATCTACGCGAGTGAAATATCTTCACCTTGGAAGGGGTTTTGCTAAAACTCCATTGCAGCTGATCGTATATGTTTGCGTGTGGATGAAAGGACGAGCTATGTATAGAAAAAGCTATGTATTTAAAAATAGCCGTGTAAATATATATATTTTTTTGGCACGTTACACGTTTGTTAAGGTTTTTCTGCACAGAGCCTCCATTACATCTCCTGCTGCTTCCAGCTTTCAACAAAACTGTCAGGTATTCGTGTGAAACACTAGGCAGTTAGCAGTTCATACCAGAGCAGTGAGATCAACAGCAGTAGGAGTGGACACAGCAAACTCTTTTGCAGCGGTAGCTAATGAGAAAGCATATGGACTAGGCATAAGTTAGCTGACACACTTTCAATAGTGACATTAATTTCAGTCAAATCCGAAACACATACATTGTGAATATTGCTGCTATAAACGATGGCTCACTTCGTTTGAGTGTTCTACTTGTATTCAACACAGAGACCCTGTGCTTATATTAATAATAATAATTATTTATTGTATTTGTATAGCACTTTTCTAGGCACTCAAAGCGCTTTACAAGATTGTCTCCCATTCACAAACACATTCATACACCAATGGCGGTGCAAGCCATGCAAGGAGTATTACCACAGGGAGCAATTGGGGTTAGACATCGACTGTCGTTCACGGGAGCGCACTGTGATTTCCCTCCGAGCTGGGGATTTTGTCTGCGATCTCCAAAAACCTGTCGACGAGCTGAAAACTGGCCTAAAATCGTGTAGTATGTGTGCCTGGCATAATTGCGTTGTTATTGAATGAGATAAAGGTAGGTAGTCCGATCGTATGTAAGGAAGTTTAATTGAAATATATTTGCACTGCCTTTTATGACACACTTTATAGTTCCAGCCTGCAGTTCTTCAAAGTCAGTCCCCTCAACACATCCCTCCTTATGTCATATTCACCAGAATGCATTTCATTAAGACTGTTTTAGATACACCCACAAAGCGAATGTCCCCTGCCTCTTCTCAGGTGTTTAACTTTGACCCTGGGGCAGTGGTTAAACAGAGGACGGCCGAAGATGCCAAAGCAGACTCTGATTTTACCAAACTCTGCATTCACAAGAGAAAGATCATTGCTGTGGCTACTCTGCACAGGAGCATGGAAACACACCTTCCAACATGTTCCACTGGTATTTGGAATCTTATTACCTTTCTTTTAATGTGTTTTATGCATAATTGTGAATGTTTTACAACTAGGTAATTTAGTACATTGGTTTATCCAAGCATCTTATATTATACGGCATCTTGATAATGCTTACAAGGACACATAAGTAATTTACCCAGGAACTTTCATGAGAGACCACTTCTCTAACCACTAGCTTATTCTGGCCACTAAAAACCTCTTTAAAACCTTAGGCAAATACATTTCACATTAAGCTGTGAGCAGTTATTCCTTGTCTCGATCAATTACTAAAGCCATATCAAAGCTTAGCACAATGTCATTACTCATAATTTTGGATATATTTTTGATGATGATAAAAATAATAATATAATCAACTTTTTTTTATAGGTACTGGTAATTTGAGTTCTTTGAATCATCAAGCAATAAGGAACGATGTACACAATGGTCCATCCAACTCTGTAGCACCTGACAACAAGAATGCCTACAAACTGCAGCATTACCATCATGAACTGGGCTCTCCACCCCACAGGGATGTATACTCCAGGTCAAGGCTTGGTGGGAGTGACAACAGTGTTCAAATGTCCCCATATCGCGGTCACCACAGTGGCTTGCTAAGTCCCCCTTCATCCACCTCATGTAGCTCACAGCGTTATGCTGATGGAACCCCATCTCCAAGACCTGATCCGCTGAGGAGCCCTGAGCCGTCTGGGTTTATATTCCATGGTGCCTTACACCAAGGTTCTGGCCATTTAAATGGTGAGCAGTTTACCCCCCTCTCACCTCCAGGCATCATGGTCCACAGCTCTCCTCCAAGCACTAAGCTCTCTTGTGCTATAACTGGAAGGACTAATGTTTCCTTATCACCTTCAGTTAATGCCAAAAGCCCCAACAGGCAGAAATCGCCATGCAACTTTCCTCGAAATGCAGATTATCAGCATAAATCCCCTCCTACCTGCTTTACACAACAGCATCCACCCATTTCTCAGCTTCCACCCTGTGTTCTGCAGAAGAAGCATGTGACTTCAGAAAAGGACCCTCTTGGTATACTTGATCCTATTCCAAGTAAAAGTCAAGCGCGTGATCAAAGAGAGCAAACGGTCTCCACCCCAACAAGGCTCCAGTTCAGCAGTCCACCTCAGGTACAACCTGTTCACGTAAACATCCCCCCTGCCATTGTCCCATTACCTAGTAACCTCCCATTACCCATGGTTAAGACTGGAGCCATTGGGCATACCATGAGGGGTCAGCACCCAAACACACCCTCTGTCTCTTCATCACCCATTACTTCCCCACCAGTGCATTTGCCTGGCCCAGCCCGGGCGGAGGAGGCTCATCATTCACACAACTCTATTTCGGTTTTGTCTCAACATGGGAGTTGTACACTTGCTATGGGTTTGCAGGGGACGAAGCTGCCCCCCCGTTCACCACGAGCGTCTATTGGGTCACCTAGGACCTCCATACCGCTCCACCATATAAAGGAGACGGCCAGTCCACTGCTACCGGGGGTGAGCTCGAGCGGAAACAGATACCACGACTCCATATGCCCTCCGGCTCCTGGGGTTGATAGTGGTCACAGCAACCACTCCATTGGCGTGGCTTCTCAACAGCTACTTGATCAACAGAGTCCCTCCTCGTTCCCAGCCAGCAGTCTGCTGTCAGCAGCAGCCAAAGCACAGCTGGTCAATCAAAGCAAATTGACACACAGCGCAATGGGAACGCAAACTCACTGCGGTAGCTTGAGGAATCCAGGGCTTATCGGTGGTGCCAGGCAAATGTACAGTGAGGGCTATGGAGTTTCAGATCCCAAATATCACCAGAATGCTGGGCTCACTTCAAGCGATGGTCAAAGTGGAAGAGCAGCTCTCCGAGATAAACTCATGGCCCAGCAGAGAGAAGTACTTCGGAAACGCAAAATGCCCAGCGAGGGTGCAGGTGACCCATCTTTCACTGTAAATATCCAGCAGGTTTCTGGTTCTACTGGCTACTCGGAGGATATGAAGAGATTACTACAGCAGGGAGGGCAGCCCACGGCCACCTCTATGGCTCAGCTTCTCCAGTCTATGAGCCAACAGAGCATGCAGAATGGCCTGAACCATCCAAGTCAGCAGCCTGCCAGGTCCGGCAAGTCTCCCTTTTTTGAGGACAGCATGTGTCAGATGTCAACGTTGCAGGGCATGCAGGGACCCCATCAGCCCCACACCAGAGCAAAACTCCCTGGCTTTCAAAACCTCAGTAATGAGTGTCACCAGAATGCAAGTGATGCCATGAACATGGATCAGTTTGCTTGTCAGATGAATCAAATGCACGACCCTGCTTTCAGTGGGAATTTGGGAAACCGAGGCTACAGTGGACATGAAGATGTTCGATCTATATGCAATGCAGCTCCTCACCGACAGCAGTTTGGACACCACACGAAACAATTGCAAGGCAATCTTTCTTTTAGGGATGGGACAGGATTGTCCTCAGTGATGTCCAACGGTGGTTTTGATAGCTTCTCTGAATCAGGTAACGGATTATTCCTTAGCTACACTTGCTCATTTGTGCATGAAATAGATGAAGGATTATTAATGAATAACTTCTAGTGCATATCTTGTCCACAGTAATGCTATATAGTACATATTTTAATGAAATGCCATACAGGATATTTCCCACTGCATGTACAAAAGTAAAAGTATACAGCAGTAGAATGTGGTATTATTTTTTTTTTTTTTATTGTTTTGTTTTATTTTCTATATTTTATTTTTTTTTCTCTCTCCTCCAAAAACTAGGAACGTGTATTTTTGTGCCAGCCTTTTCACCTTATTCAGTCATTGGCATATTTTTGTTTTAAACATCTTTGTATTTGTACAATGCCCCTATCTAACACATGATTTCTCCATTCTTTTTTATTTTAAATATATATAACAACCATATCAGCCTTCAAGTAGGCTGTACGGTTGTCCTGGAAGTATTTTCTCAATTTAAGATTATATCGAGGGGAAAATATTTATATTAAACACTTGACTGTTCAGCTTCATTACTTCATATAAATAAGGGATGAAACATTACATTGGTTCACAATATTCAATAAACGGGATATAATATTCTTTACATTTAAAACAGCATTGGCTTCAATTGTATCTAAACTCGGGTCTATTGAACTGGTTGAAATCTAGCTTTTCCATTATAATATATATAAATATAAATTATGACAATGGATATTGTGTAAACACATCACCAAACACTTTAGTTTAGTGTTGTTTTAAGATGTAATACAACCCAACTGAGTTTGAGGAGAACAATTGACTTTTGGCTCATTAAAAACAAATTGGGGATATTTAAGCCTTATTCACTGTGTGGAAGCTAAACAGCCAGTGTTTTAAACTATTTTGTTGGCAAAAAGCAGTTGATCGCTTACTGTAGAGCAGGTGTGAGCTCTGCCCTTGGCTGACGTCTGGGTGACGCCAAGATATTTTGTTATTAAACTCCTGAATGGTCACTCAAGGTTTTTGGTTAACCAGGTGATGCATTGCTTTCATGTAAGCACTGAGGTGGAGGCTAGAATGTGCTCGGGAGGTTCAATGGATTATGTGCTTTATCCATTTCCCTGTTAAAATTTTTAGTGGTCTTAAAATCATACATACTTACTGTACATGAAATATTTCGTGTAGAAATCATTCTAAATACTAACTATTTAATGTCTGAATCACATTCTGAGTAGTTCGTGGGTTGGGTTAATCCTTTAAGTCGGCGAGTCTGGACAAGATCTATTTGACATGGACAAACAGTTCCCATACGGTACCAGTTACTTCACACACATACTCTTCAACATAGGATGCATTTCTGTCTCAATACAGGAGCGCCACACAAATGATCACATTCACTTCGTGTCCAAGCTCTGTGGATTCAGCACATGTCCTCCGAAAACCGAGTTAGAGGATCATGCTGGCTACTTTGTTTGAGGTTTGTCATCTGTTTTTGTAAATGAATCTTTGATAGCAGCCAGCCCGTGATTCCTTCTGTGACTGATTCATCCTTGTTACCTACACTTTTCTATAAGCTCTGTTGAAAGGTAAGGTGGCCAGTTATACTGGGCTCCTTGCACAAAGCCCATCCACATGTTTCAGGAGTTGTTGAAGACCAGTTGAATCACTGTAGTGGGGTTCCTTGGCTTGTATTTAAACAAAAACGGTATCATTTCATTTTCTAATATTTAATTTTTTCACCCTTTCAGTCAACTGTTTTAGTTTTTAAAACTCCTCCTTATATGTACCATATGCACTATTCACACATTGTCCATAATTATAAATGCAACATTCACTCTTTAAAAAATTTGTACACTAGGAGTAAAACTTCCTTACTCTAAAGAACATGCATACTAAAAACATTTTTAAAGTGTTTACAGATTCTAATTGTTTTTGTATTTGCACCTTTTGTAGCTGGCATGCTATTCATTTTTGATAGTATAATCATAATGAGGTGTTGTGTAGCTACAACGGTCAGTTGAAATCTATTAAATCTACAATGCAAGAATAGATGGAGTGGAATC